>JAEIFK010000348.1:0-73468 GCA_018901825.1 Drosophila funebris | reverse complement strand
AAAAATGTATGAACGGGCAAAAGGAAGCATCACCCCATAAAGTATATATATTCTTGATCAGTATCAACATCCGAGTCGATTGAGTCATTTTCGTCTGCTGTCCGCCCGTCTGTCCGTCTATATGAACGGGTCGAGCTCAGCAATTATAAGAGCTAGAGACAATAAATTTGACAAGAAAATTCCTTTTTATACCACAATCAAATTTATTTTAAATTTTAAATAGCTCCCCCATTTCTATCGCAAAACGAAGAAAACCAATATTGGCCACATTTTTCAACGTAGACGCCTCTAACTGATCAGATGCGTAAAGAATATTATATAGAAGGAATGCTGAAAGTTTCATCAAGATCGGTTAATAAATAAGACAGATAATCAGAATGCAAATATAAGTATTTTTTCCATTGAATCGTTGGGCTTCTACGGGCAGGCCATGTGTGCGAGCGAGACTGAGAACGACTGCAGTACATGCAGAAGTAAATGAAGCGACGTAATACTCAGCTTTTGTTCGAGTGTGTATACATATGCAAAATCTTCGTCCTATAAGTATGCAAAGACTTCATTTGCGAAATGAGAGTTTCAAAATATTATTTTTTAAATACTTGTTATGTACTTGCTTCTAGTAAATCAATAGACTTATCAAAATACTTTTATTATAGAACCCTTTACAGAGTATTATCCTGCCAGTTAGGTCGACTGTAGTTTTTTACACTCTGTACAGGGATATATTAGTTTTGTGCAAAATGTATGTAACGGGCAAAAGGAAGCATCACCCCATAAAGTATATATATTCTTGATCAGTAACAACATCCGAGTCGATTGAGCCATTTTCGTCTGCTGTCCGTCCGTCTGTCCGTCTATATGAACGGGTCGAGCTCAGCAATTATAAGAGCTAGAGACTATAAATTTGACAAGAAAATTCCTTTATACCACAATCAAATTTATTTTTAAATTTTAAATAGCTCCCCCATTTCTATCGCAAAACGAAGAAAACCAATATTGGCCACATTTTTCAACGTAGACGCCTCTAACTGATCAGATGCGTAAAGAATATTATATAGAAGGAATGCTGAAAGTTTCATCAAGATCGGTTAATAAATAAGACAGATAATCAGAATAGAAATATAAGTATTTTTTCCATTGAATCGTTGGGCTTTACGGGCAGGCCATGTGTGCGAGCGAGACTGAGAACGACTGCAGTACATGCAGAAGTAAATGAAGCGACGTAATACTCAGCTTTTGTTCGAGTGTGTATACATATGCAAAATCTTCGTCCTATAAGTATGCAAAGACTTCATTTGCGAAATGAGAGTTTCAAAATATTATTTTTTAAATACTTGTTATGTACTTGCTTCTAGTAAATCAATAGACTTATCAAAATACTTTTATTATAGAACCCTTTACAGAGTATTATCCTGCCAGTTACGGTCGACTGTAGCTTTTTACACTCTGTACAGGGATATATTAGTTTTGTGCAAAATGTATGTAACGGGCAAAAGGAAGCATCACCCCATAAAGTATATATATTCTTGATCAGTAACAACATCCGAGTCGATTGAGCCATTTTCGTCTGCTGTCCGTCCGTCTGTCCGTCTATATGAACGGGTCGAGCTCAGCAATTATAAGAGCTAGAGACTATAAATTTGACAAGAAAAATTCCTTTATACCACAATCAAATTTATTTTAAATTTTAAATAGCTCCCCCCATTTCTATCGCAAAACGAAGAAAACCAATATTGGCCACATTTTTCAACGTAGACGCCTCTAACTGATCAGATGCGTAAAGAATATTATATAGAAGGAATGCTGAAAGTTTCATCAAGATCGGTTAATAAATAAGACAGATAATCAGAATAGAAATATAAGTATTTTTTCCATTGAATCGTTGGGCTTTACGGGCAGGCCATGTGTGCGAGCGAGACTGAGAACGACTGCAGTACATGCAGAAGTAAATGAAGCGACGTAATACTCAGCTTTTGTTCGAGTGTGTATACATATGCAAAATCTTCGTCCTATAAGTATGCAAAGACTTCATTTGCGAAATGAGAGTTTCAAAATATTATTTTTTAAATACTTGTTATGTACTTGCTTCTAGTAAATCAATAGACTTATCAAAATACTTTTATTATAGAACCCTTTACAGAGTATTATCCTGCCAGTTACGGTCGACTGTAGCTTTTTACACTCTGTACAGGGATATATTAGTTTTGTGCAAAATGTATGTAACGGGCAAAAGGAAGCATCACCCCATAAAGTATATATATTCTTGATCAGTAACAACATCCGAGTCGATTGAGCCATTTTCGTCTGCTGTCCGTCCGTCTGTCCGTCTATATGAACGGGTCGAGCTCAGCAATTATAAGAGCTAGAGACTATAAATTTGACAAGAAAATTCCTTTATACCACAATCAAATTTATTTTAAATTTTAAATAGCTCCCCCATTTCTATCGCAAAACGAAGAAAACCAATATTGGCCACATTTTTCAACGTAGACGCCTCTAACTGATCAGATGCGTAAAAGAATATTATATAGAAGGAATGCTGAAAGTTTCATCAAGATCGGTTAATAAATAAGACAGATAATCAGAATGGAAATATAAGTATTTTTTCCATTGAATCGTTGGGCTTTACGGGCAGGCCATGTGTGCGAGCGAGACTGAGAACGACTGCAGTACATGCAGAAGTAAATGAAGCGACGTAATACTCAGCTTTTGTTCGAGTGTGTATACATATGCAAAATCTTCGTCCTATAAGTATGCAAAGACTTCATTTGCGAAATGAGAGTTTCAAAATATTATTTTTTAAATACTTGTTATGTACTTGCTTCTAGTAAATCAATAGACTTATCAAAATACTTTTATTATAGAACCCTTTACAGAGTATTATCCTGCCAGTTACGGTCGACTGTAGCTTTTTACACTCTGTACAGGGATATATTAGTTTTGTGCAAAATGTATGTAACGGGCAAAAGGAAGCATCACCCCATAAAGTATATATATTCTTGATCAGTAACAACATCCGAGTCGATTGAGCCATTTTCGTCTGCTGTCCGTCCGTCTGTCCGTCTATATGAACGGGTCGAGCTCAGCAATTATAAGAGCTAGAGACTATAAATTTGACAAGAAAATTCCTTTATACCACAATCAAATTTATTTTAAATTTTAAATAGCTCCCCCATTTCTATCGCAAAACGAAGAAAACCAATATTGGCCACATTTTTCAACGTAGACGCCTCTAACTGATCAGATGCGTAAAGAATATTATATAGAAGGAATGCTGAAAGTTTCATCAAGATCGGTTAATAAATAAGACAGATAATCAGAATAGAAATATAAGTATTTTTTCCATTGAATCGTTGGGCTTTACGGGCAGGCCATGTGTGCGAGCGAGACTGAGAACGACTGCAGTACATGCAGAAGTAAATGAAGCGACGTAATACTCAGCTTTTGTTCGAGTGTGTATACATATGCAAAATCTTCGTCCTATAAGTATGCAAAGACTTCATTTGCGAAATGAGAGTTTCAAAATATTATTTTTTAAATACTTGTTATGTACTTGCTTTACAGAGTATTATCCTGCCGGTTACGGTCGATTTTGCCCTTTTACACTCTGAACAGGGATATATTAGTTTTGTGCAAAAAGTATGTAACTGGCAGAAGGAAGCATTACCCCATAAAGTATATATATTCTTGATCAGTATCAGCATCCGAGTCGATTGCGCCATTTTCGTCTGCTGTCCGTCCGTCCGTCCGTCTATATGAACGGGTCGATCTCAGCAATTATAAGAGCTAGAGACTATAAATTTGACAAGAAAATTCCTTTATACCACAATCAAATTTATTCTAAATTTTAAATAGCTCCCCCATTTCCATCGCAAAACGAAGAAAACCAATATTGGCCACATTTTTTAACGTAGACGCCTCTAACTGATCAGATGCGTAAAGAATATTATAAAGAAGGAATGCTGAAAGTTTCATCAAGATCGGTTAATAAATAAGACAGATAATCAGAAAAGAAATATAAGTATTTTTTCCATTGAATCGTTGGGTTTTCGGACAGGCCAAATGTGCGAGCGAGACTGAGAACGACTGCAGTACATGCAGAAGTAAATGAAGCGACGTAATACTCAGCTTTTGTTCGAGTGTGTATACATATGCAAAATCTTCGTCCTATAAGTATGCAAAGACTTCATTTGCGAAATGAGAGTTTCAAAATATTATTTTTTAAATACTTGTTATGTACTTGCTTCTAGTAAATCAATAGACTTATCAAAATACTTTTATTATAGAACCCTTTACAGAGTATTATCCTGCCAGTTACGGTCGACTGTAGCTTTTTACACTCTGTACAGGGATATATTAGTTTTGTGCAAAATGTATGTAACGGGCAAAAGGAAGCATCACCCCCATAAAGTATATATATTCTTGATCAGTAACAACATCCGAGTCGATTGAGCCATTTTCGTCTGCTGTCCGTCCGTCTGTCCGTCTATATGAACGGGTCGAGCTCAGCAATTATAAGAGCTAGAGACTATAAATTTGACAAGAAAATTCCTTTATACCACAATCAAATTTATTTTAAATTTTAAATAGCTCCCCCATTTCTATCGCAAAACGAAGAAAACCAATATTGGCCACATTTTTCAACGTAGACGCCTCTAACTGATCAGATGCGTAAAGAATATTATATAGAAGGAATGCTGAAAGTTTCATCAAGATCGGTTAATAAATAAGACAGATAATCAGAATAGAAATATAAGTATTTTTTCCATTGAATCGTTGGGCTTTACGGGCAGGCCATGTGTGCGAGCGAGACTGAGAACGACTGCAGTACATGCAGAAGTAAATGAAGCGACGTAATACTCAGCTTTTGTTCGAGTGTGTATACATATGCAAAATCTTCGTCCTATAAGTATGCAAAGACTTCATTTGCGAAATGAGAGTTTCAAAATATTATTTTTTAAATACTTGTTATGTACTTGCTTTACAGAGTATTATCCTGCCGGTTACGGTCGATTGTAGCCTTTTTACACTCTGAACAGGGATATATTAGTTTTGTGCAAAAAGTATGTAACTGGCAGAAGGAAGCATTACCTCATAAAGTATATATATTCTTGATCAGTATCAGCATCCGAGTCGATTGCGCCATTTTCGTCTGCTGTCCGTCCGTCCGTCCGTCTATATGAACGGGTCGATCTCAGCAATTATAAGAGCTAGAGACTATAAATTTGACAAGAAAATTCCTTTATACCACAATCAAATTTATTTTAAATTTTAAATAGCTCCCCCATTTCTATCGCAAAACGAAGAAAACCAATATTGGCCACATTTTTTAACGTAGACGCCTCTAACTGATCAGATGCGTAAAGAATATTATATAGAAGGAATGCTGAAAGTTTCATCAAGATCGGTTAATAAATAAGACAGATAATCAGAATAGAAATATAAGTATTTTTTCCATTGAATCGTTGGGTTTTACGGGCAGGCCAAATGTGCGAGCGAGACTGAGAACGACTGCAGTACATGCAGAAGTAAATGAAGCGACGTAATACTCAGCTTTTGTTCGAGTGTGTATACATATGCAAAATCTTCGTCCTATAAGTATGCAAAGACTTCATTTGCGAAATGAGAGTTTCAAAATATTATTTTTTAAATACTTGTTATGTACTTGCTTCTAGTAAATCAATAGACTTATCAAAATACTTTTATTATAGAACCCTTTACAGAGTATTATCCTGCCAGTTACGGTCGACTGTAGCTTTTTACACTCTGTACAGGGATATATTAGTTTTGTGCAAAATGTATGTAACGGGCAAAAGGAAGCATCACCCCATAAAGTATATATATTCTTGATCAGTAACAACATCCGAGTCGATTGAGCCATTTTCGTCTGCTGTCCGTCCGTCCGTCCGTCTATATGAACGGGTCGAGCTCAGCAATTATAAGAGCTAGAGACTATAAATTTGACAAGAAAATTCCTTTATACCACAATCAAATTTATTTTAAATTTTAAATAGCTCCCCCATTTCTATCGCAAAACGAAGAAAACCAATATTGGCCACATTTTTCAACGTAGACGCCTCTAACTGATCAGATGCGTAAAGAATATTATATAGAAGGAATGCTGAAAGTTTCATCAAGATCGGTTAATAAATAAGACAGATAATCAGAATAGAAATATAAGTATTTTTTTCCATTGAATCGTTGGGCTTTACGGGCAGGCCATGTGTGCGAGCGAGACTGAGAACGACTGCAGTACATGCAGAAGTAAATGAAGCGACGTAATACTCAGCTTTTGTTCGAGTGTGTATACATATGCAAAATCTTCGTCCTATAAGTATGCAAAGACTTCATTTGCGAAATGAGAGTTTCAAAATATTATTTTTTAAATACTTGTTATGTACTTGCTTCTAGTAAATCAATAGACTTATCAAAATACTTTTATTATAGAACCCTTTACAGAGTATTATCCTGCCAGTTACGGTCGACTGTAGCTTTTTACACTCTGTACAGGGATATATTAGTTTTGTGCAAAATGTATGTAACGGGCAAAAGGAAGCATCACCCCATAAAGTATATATATTCTTGATCAGTAACAACATCCGAGTCGATTGAGCCATTTTCGTCTGCTGTCCGTCCGTCTGTCCGTCTATATGAACGGGTCGAGCTCAGCAATTATAAGAGCTAGAGACTATAAATTTGACAAGAAAATTCCTTTATACCACAATCAAATTTATTTTAAATTTTAAATAGCTCCCCCATTTCTATCGCAAAACGAAGAAAACCAATATTGGCCACATTTTTCAACGTAGACGCCTCTAACTGATCAGATGCGTAAAGAATATTATATAGAAGGAATGCTGAAAGTTTCATCAAGATCGGTTAATAAATAAGACAGATAATCAGAATAGAAATATAAGTATTTTTTCCATTGAATCGTTGGGCTTTACGGGCAGGCCATGTGTGCGAGCGAGACTGAGAACGACTGCAGTACATGCAGAAGTAAATGAAGCGACGTAATACTCAGCTTTTGTTCGAGTGTGTATACATATGCAAAATCTTCGTCCTATAAGTATGCAAAGACTTCATTTGCGAAATGAGAGTTTCAAAATATTATTTTTTAAATACTTGTTATGTACTTGCTTAAAACTAAAAATTTTTTACCCTTTACAGAGTATTATCCTGCCGGTTACGGTCGACTGTAGCTTTTTACACTCTGTACAGGGATATATTAGTTTTGTGCAAAATGTATGTAACGGGCAAAAGGAAGCATCACCCCATAAAGTATATATATTCTTGATCAGTAACAACATCCGAGTCGATTGAGCCATTTTCGTCTGCTGTCCGTCCGTCTGTCCGTCTATATGAACGGGTCGAGCTCAGCAATTATAAGAGCTAGAGACTATAAATTTGACAAGAAAATTCCTTTATACCACAATCAAATTTATTTTAAATTTTAAATAGCTCCCCCATTTCTATCGCAAAACGAAGAAAACCAATATTGGCCACATTTTTCAACGTAGACGCCTCTAACTGATCAGATGCGTAAAGAATATTATATAGAAGGAATGCTGAAAGTTTCATCAAGATCGGTTAATAAATAAGACAGATAATCAGAATGGAAATATAAGTATTTTTTCCATTGAATCGTTGGGCTTTACGGGCAGGCCATGTGTGCGAGCGAGACTGAGAACGACTGCAGTACATGCAGAAGTAAATGAAGCGACGTAATACTCAGCTTTTGTTCGAGTGTGTATACATATGCAAAATCTTCGTCCTATAAGTATGCAAAGACTTCATTTGCGAAATGAGAGTTTCAAAATATTATTTTTTAAATACTTGTTATGTACTTGCTTCTAGTAAATCAATAGACTTATCAAAATACTTTTATTATAGAACCCTTTACAGAGTATTATCCTGCCAGTTACGGTCGACTGTAGCTTTTTACACTCTGTACAGGGATATATTAGTTTTGTGCAAAATGTATGTAACGGGCAAAAGGAAGCATCACCCCATAAAGTATATATATTCTTGATCAGTAACAACATCCGAGTCGATTGAGCCATTTTCGTCTGCTGTCCGTCCGTCTGTCCGTCTATATGAACGGGTCGAGCTCAGCAATTATAAGAGCTAGAGACTATAAATTTGACAAGAAAATTCCTTTATACCACAATCAAATTTATTTTAAATTTTAAATAGCTCCCCCATTTCTATCGCAAAACGAAGAAAACCAATATTGGCCACATTTTTCAACGTAGACGCCTCTAACTGATCAGATGCGTAAAGAATATTATATAGAAGGAATGCTGAAAGTTTCATCAAGATCGGTTAATAAATAAGACAGATAATCAGAATGGAAATATAAGTATTTTTTCCATTGAATCGTTGGGCTTTACGGGCAGGCCATGTGTGCGAGCGAGACTGAGAACGACTGCAGTACATGCAGAAGTAAATGAAGCGACGTAATACTCAGCTTTTGTTCGAGTGTGTATACATATGCAAAATCTTCGTCCTATAAGTATGCAAAGACTTCATTTGCGAAATGAGAGTTTCAAAATATTATTTTTTAAATACTTGTTATGTACTTGCTTCTAGTAAATCAATAGACTTATCAAAATACTTTTATTATAGAACCCTTTACAGAGTATTATCCTGCCAGTTACGGTCGACTGTAGCTTTTTACACTCTGTACAGGGATATATTAGTTTTGTGCAAAATGTATGTAACGGGCAAAAGGAAGCATCACCCCATAAAGTATATATATTCTTGATCAGTAACAACATCCGAGTCGATTGAGCCATTTTCGTCTGCTGTCCGTCCGTCTGTCCGTCTATATGAACGGGTCGAGCTCAGCAATTATAAGAGCTAGAGACTATAAATTTGACAAGAAAATTCCTTTATACCACAATCAAATTTATTTTAAATTTTAAATAGCTCCCCCATTTCTATCGCAAAACGAAGAAAACCAATATTGGCCACATTTTTCAACGTAGACGCCTCTAACTGATCAGATGCGTAAAGAATATTATATAGAAGGAATGCTGAAAGTTTCATCAAGATCGGTTAATAAATAAGACAGATAATCAGAATAGAAATATAAGTATTTTTTCCATTGAATCGTTGGGCTTTACGGGCAGGCCATGTGTGCGAGCGAGACTGAGAACGACTGCAGTACATGCAGAAGTAAATGAAGCGACGTAATACTCAGCTTTTGTTCGAGTGTGTATACATATGCAAAATCTTCGTCCTATAAGTATGCAAAGACTTCATTTGCGAAATGAGAGTTTCAAAATATTATTTTTTAAATACTTGTTATGTACTTGCTTCTAGTAAACAAAGTATTATCAAACTTTGCCGGTTACGGTCGATTGTAGCCTTTTTACACTCTGAACAGGGATATATTAGTTTTGTGCAAAAAGTATGTAACTGGCAGAAGGAAGCATTACCCCATAAAGTATATATATTCTTGATCAGTATCAACATCCGAGTCGATTGAGCCATTTTCGTCTGCTGTCCGTCCGTCCGTCCGTCTATATGAACGGGTCGATCTCAGCAATTATAAGAGCTAGAGACTATAAATTTGACAAGAAAATTCCTTTATACCACAATCAAATTTATTTTAAATTTTAAATAGCTCCCCCATTTCCATCGCAAAACGAAGAAAACCAATATTGGCCACATTTTTTAACGTAGACGCCTCTAACTGATCAGATGCGTAAAGAATATTATATAGAAGGAATGCTGAAAGTTTCATCAAGATCGGTTAATAAATAAGACAGATAATCAGAATAGAAATATAAGTATTTTTTCCATTGAATCGTTGGGCTTTACGGGCAGGCCAAATGTGCGAGCGAGACTGAGAACGACTGCAGTACATGCAGAAGTAAATGAAGCGACGTAATACTCAGCTTTTGTTCGAGTGTGTATACATATGCAAAATCTTCGTCCTATAAGTATGCAAAGACTTCATTTGCGAAATGAGAGTTTCAAAATATTATTTTTTAAATACTTGTTATGTACTTGCTTTACAGAGTATTATCCTGCCGGTTGCGGTCGATTGTAGCCTTTTTACACTCTGAACAGGGATATATTAGTTTTGTGCAAAAAGTATGTAACTGGCAGAAGGAAGCATTACCCCATAAAGTATATATATTCTTGATCAGTATCAGCATCCGAGTCGATTGCGCCATTTTCGTCTGCTGTCCGTCCGTCCGTCCGTCTATATGAACGGGTCGATCTCAGCAATTATAAGAGCTAGAGACTATAAATTTGACAAGAAAATTCCTTTATACCACAATCAAATTTATTTTAAATTTTAAATAGCTCCCCCATTTCTATCGCAAAACGAAGAAAACCAATATTGGCCACATTTTTTAACGTAGACGCCTCTAACTGATCAGATGCGTAAAGAATATTATATAGAAGGAATGCTGAAAGTTTCATCAAGATCGGTTAATAAATAAGACAGATAATCAGAATAGGAAATATAAGTATTTTTTCCATTGAATCGTTGGGCTTTACGGGCAGGCCAAATGTGCGAGCGAGACTGAGAACGACTGCAGTACATGCAGAAGTAAATGAAGCGACGTAATACTCAGCTTTTGTTCGAGTGTGTATACATATGCAAAATCTTCGTCCTATAAGTATGCAAAGACTTCATTTGCGAAATGAGAGTTTCAAAATATTATTTTTTAAATACTTGTTATGTACTTGCTTCTAGTAAATCAATAGACTTATCAAAATACTTTTATTATAGAACCCTTTACAGAGTATTATCCTGCCAGTTACGGTCGACTGTAGCTTTTTACACTCTGTACAGGGATATATTAGTTTTGTGCAAAATGTATGTAACGGGCAAAAGGAAGCATCACCCCATAAAGTATATATATTCTTGATCAGTAACAACATCCGAGTCGATTGAGCCATTTTCGTCTGCTGTCCGTCCGTCCGTCCGTCTATATGAACGGGTCGATCTCAGCAATTATAAGAGCTAGAGACTATAAATTTGACAAGAAAATTCCTTTATACCACAATCAAATTTATTTTAAATTTTAAATAGCTCCCCCATTTCTATCGCAAAACGAAGAAAACCAATATTGGCCACATTTTTCAACGTAGACGCCTCTAACTGATCAGATGCGTAAAGAATATTATATAGAAGGAATGCTGAAAGTTTCATCAAGATCGGTTAATAAATAAGACAGATAATCAGAATGGAAATATAAGTATTTTTTCCATTGAATCGTTGGGCTTTACGGGCAGGCCATGTGTGCGAGCGAGACTGAGAACGACTGCAGTACATGCAGAAGTAAATGAAGCGACGTAATACTCAGCTTTTGTTCGAGTGTGTATACATATGCAAAATCTTCGTCCTATAAGTATGCAAAGACTTCATTTGCGAAATGAGAGTTTCAAAATATTATTTTTTAAATACTTGTTATGTACTTGCTTCTAGTAAATCAATAGACTTATCAAAATACTTTTATTATAGAACCCTTTGCAGAGTATTATCCTGCCGGTTACGGTCGACTGTAGCTTTTTACACTCTGTACAGGGATATATTAGTTTTGTGCAAAATGTATGTAACGGGCAAAAGGAAGCATCACCCCATAAAGTATATATATTCTTGATCAGTAACAACATCCGAGTCGATTGAGCCATTTTCGTCTGCTGTCCGTCCGTCTGTCCGTCTATATGAACGGGTCGAGCTCAGCAATTATAAGAGCTAGAGACTATAAATTTGACAAGAAAATTCCTTTATACCACAATCAAATTTATTTTAAATTTTAAATAGCTCCCCCATTTCTATCGCAAAACGAAGAAAACCAATATTGGCCACATTTTTCAACGTAGACGCCTCTAACTGATCAGATGCGTAAAGAATATTATATAGAAGGAATGCTGAAAGTTTCATCAAGATCGGTTAATAAATAAGACAGATAATCAGAATGGAAATATAAGTATTTTTTCCATTGAATCGTTGGGCTTTACGGGCAGGCCATGTGTGCGAGCGAGACTGAGAACGACTGCAGTACATGCAGAAGTAAATGAAGCGACGTAATACTCAGCTTTTGTTCGAGTGTGTATACATATGCAAAATCTTCGTCCTATAAGTATGCAAAGACTTCATTTGCGAAATGAGAGTTTCAAAATATTATTTTTTAAATACTTGTTATGTACTTGCTTCTATAAATAATAACTTATAAAATACTTTTATTATAGAACCCTTTACAGAGTATTATCCTGCCGGTGACGGTCGACTGTAGCTTTTTACACTCTGTACAGGGATATATTAGTTTTGTGCAAAATGTATGTAACGGGCAAAAGGAAGCATCACCCCATAAAGTATATATATTCTTGATCAGTAACAACATCCGAGTCGATTGAGCCATTTTCGTCTGCTGTCCGTCCGTCTGTCCGTCTATATGAACGGGTCGATCTCAGCAATTATAAGAGCTAGAGACTATAAATTTGACAAGAAAATTCCTTTATACCACAATCAAATTTATTTTAAATTTTAAATAGCTCCCCCATTTCTATCGCAAAACGAAGAAAACCAATATTGGCCACATTTTTCAACGTAGACGCCTCTAACTGATCAGATGCGTAAAGAATATTATATAGAAGGAATGCTGAAAGTTTCATCAAGATCGGTTAATAAATAAGACAGATAATCAGAATGCAAATATAAGTATTTTTTCCATTGAATCGTTGGGCTTTACGGGCAGGCCATGTGTGCGAGCGAGACTGAGAACGACTGCAGTACATGCAGAAGTAAATGAAGCGACGTAATACTCAGCTTTTGTTCGAGTGTGTATACATATGCAAAATCTTCGTCCTATAAGTATGCAAAGACTTCATTTGCGAAATGAGAGTTTCAAAATATTATTTTTTAAATACTTGTTATGTACTTGCTTCTAGTAAATCAATAGACTTATCAAAATACTTTTATTATAGAACCCTTTACAGAGTATTATCCTGCCAGTTACGGTCGACTGTAGCTTTTTACACTCTGTACAGGGATATATTAGTTTTGTGCAAAATGTATGTAACGGGCAAAAGGAAGCATCACCCCATAAAGTATATATATTCTTGATCAGAAACAACATCCGAGTCGATTGAGCCATTTTCGTCTGCTGTCCGTCCGTCTGTCCGTCTATATGAACGGGTCGAGCTCAGCAATTATAAGAGCTAGAGACTATAAATTTGACAAGAAAATTCCTTTATACCACAATCAAATTTATTTTAAATTTTAAATAGCTCCCCCATTTCTATCGCAAAACGAAGAAAACCAATATTGGCCACATTTTTCAACGTAGACGCCTCTAACTAATCAGATGCGTAAAGAATATTATATAGAAGGAATGCTGAAAGTTTCATCAAGATCGGTTAATAAATAAGACAGATAATCAGAATGGAAATATAAGTATTTTTTCCATTGAATCGTTGGGCTTTACGGGCAGGCCATGTGTGCGAGCGAGACTGAGAACGACTGCAGTACATGCAGAAGTAAATGAAGCGACGTAATACTCAGCTTTTGTTCGAGTGTGTATACATATGCAAAATCTTCGTCCTATAAGTATGCAAAGACTTCATTTGCGAAATGAGAGTTTCAAAATATTATTTTTTAAATACTTGTTATGTACTTGCTTTACAGAGTATTATCCTGCCGGTGACGGTCGACTGTAGCTTTTTACACTCTGTACAGGGATATATTAGTTTTGTGCAAAATGTATGTAACGGGCAAAAGGAAGCATCACCCCATAAAGTATATATATTCTTGATCAGTAACAACATTCGAGTCGATTGAGCCATTTTCGTCTGCTGTCCGTCCGTCTGTCCGTCTATATGAACGGGTCGAGCTCAGCAATTATAAGAGCTAGAGACAATAAATTTGACAAGAAAATTCCTTTATACCACAATCAAATTTATTTTAAATTTTAAATAGCTCCCCCATTTCTATCGCAAAACGAAGAAAACCAATATTGGCCACATTTTTCAACGTAGACGCCTCTAACTGATCAGATGCGTAAAGAATATTATATAGAAGGAATGCTGAAAGTTTCATCAAGATCGGTTAATAAATAAGACAGATAATCAGAATGCAAATATAAGTATTTTTTCCATTGAATCGTTGGGCTTTACGGGCAGGCCATGTGTGCGAGCGAGACTGAGAACGACTGCAGTACATGCAGAAGTAAATGAAGCGACGTAATACTCAGCTTTTGTTCGAGTGTGTATACATATGCAAAATCTTCGTCCTATAAGTATGCAAAGACTTCATTTGCGAAATGAGAGTTTCAAAATATTATTTTTTAAATACTTGTTATGTACTTGCTTCTAGTAAATCAATAGACTTATCAAAATACTTTTATTATAGAACCCTTTACAGAGTATTATCCTGCCAGTTACGGTCGACTGTAGCTTTTTACACTCTGTACAGGGATATATTAGTTTTGTGCAAAATGTATGTAACGGGCAAAAGGAAGCATCACCCCATAAAGTATATATATTCTTGATCAGTAACAACATCCGAGTCGATTGCGCAATTTTCGTCTGCTGTCCGTCCGTCCGTCCGTCTATATGAACGGGTCGATCTCAGCAATTATAAGAGCTAGAGACTATAAATTTGACAAGAAAATTCCTTTATACCACAATCAAATTTATTTTAAATTTTAAATAGCTCCCCCATTTCTATCGCAAAACGAAGAAAACCAATATTGGCCACATTTTTCAACGTAGACGCCTCTAACTGATCAGATGCGTAAAGAATATTATATAGAAGGAATGCTGAAAGTTTCATCAAGATCGGTTAATAAATAAGACAGATAATCAGAATGGAAATATAAGTATTTTTTCCATTGAATCGTTGGGCTGTACGGGCAGGCCATGTGTGCGAGCGAGACTGAGAACGACTGCAGTACATGCAGAAGTAAATGAAGCGACGTAATACTCAGCTTTTGTTCGAGTGTGTATACATATGCAAAATCTTCGTCCTATAAGTATGCAAAGACTTCATTTGCGAAATGAGAGTTTCAAAATATTATTTTTTAAATACTTGTTATGTACTTGCTTCTAGTAAATCAATAGACTTATCAAAATACTTTTATTATAGAACCCTTTACAGAGTATTATCCTGCCAGTTATGGTCGACTGTAGCTTTTTACACTCTGTACAGGGATATATTAGTTTTGTGCAAAATGTATGTAACGGGCAAAAGGAAGCATCACCCCATAAAGTATATATATTCTTGATCAGAAACAACATCCGAGTCGATTGAGCCATTTTCGTCTGCTGTCCGTCCGTCTGTCCGTCTATATGAACGGGTCGAGCTCAGCAATTATAAGAGCTAGAGACTATAAATTTGACAAGAAAATTCCTTTATACCACAATCAAATTTATTTTAAATTTTAAATAGCTCCCCCATTTCTATCGCAAAACGAAGAAAACCAATATTGGCCACATTTTTCAACGTAGACGCCTCTAACTAATCAGATGCGTAAAGAATATTATATAGAAGGAATGCTGAAAGTTTCATCAAGATCGGTTAATAAATAAGACAGATAATCAGAATGGAAATATAAGTATTTTTTCCATTGAATCGTTGGGCTTTACGGGCAGGCCATGTGTGCGAGCGAGACTGAGAACGACTGCAGTACATGCAGAAGTAAATGAAGCGACGTAATACTCAGCTTTTGTTCGAGTGTGTATACATATGCAAAATCTTCGTCCTATAAGTATGCAAAGACTTCATTTGCGAAATGACAGTTTCAAAATATTATTTTTTAAATACTTGTTATGTACTTGCTTTACAGAGTATTATCCTGCCGGTGACGGTCGACTGTAGCTTTTTACACTCTGTACAGGGATATATTAGTTTTGTGCAAAATGTATGTAACGGGCAAAAGGAAGCATCACCCCATAAAGTATATATATTCTTGATCAGTATCAACATCCGAGTCGATTGAGCCATTTTCGTCTGCTGTCCGTCCGTCTGTCCGTCTATATGAACGGGTCGAGCTCAGCAATTATAAGAGCTAGAGACTATAAATTTGACAAGAAAATTCCTTTATACCACAATCAAATTTATTTTAAATTTTAAATAGCTCCCCCATTTCTATCGCAAAACGAAGAAAACCAATATTGGCCACATTTTTCAACGTAGACGCCTCTAACTGATCAGATGCGTAAAGAATATTATATAGAAGGAATGCTGAAAGTTTCATCAAGATCGGTTAATAAATAAGACAGATAATCAGAATGCAAATATAAGTATTTTTTCCATTGAATCGTTGGGCTTTACGGGCAGGCCATGTGTGCGAGCGAGACTGAGAACGACTGCAGTACATGCAGAAGTAAATGAAGCGACGTAATACTCAGCTTTTGTTCGAGTGTGTATACATATGCAAAATCTTCGTCCTATAAGTATGCAAAGACTTCATTTGCGAAATGAGAGTTTCAAAATATTATTTTTTAAATACTTGTTATGTACTTGCTTCTAGTAAATCAATAGACTTATCAAAATACTTTTATTATAGAACCCTTTGCAGAGTATTATCCTGCCAGTTACGGTCGACTGTAGCTTTTTACACTCTGTACAGGGATATATTAGTTTTGTGCAAAATGTATGTAACGGGCAAAAGGAAGCATCACCCCATAAAGTATATATATTCTTGATCAGTAACAACATCCGAGTCGATTGCGCAATTTTCGTCTGCTGTCCGTCCGTCCGTCCGTCTATATGAACGGGTCGATCTCAGCAATTATAAGAGCTAGAGACTATAAATTTGACAAGAAAATTCCTTTATACCACAATCAAATTTATTTTAAATTTTAAATAGCTCCCCCATTTCTATCGCAAAACGAAGAAAACCAATATTGGCCACATTTTTCAACGTAGACGCCTCTAACTGATCAGATGCGTAAAGAATATTATATAGAAGGAATGCTGAAAGTTTCATCAAGATCGGTTAATAAATAAGACAGATAATCAGAATGGAAATATAAGTATTTTTTCCATTGAATCGTTGGGCTGTACGGGCAGGCCATGTGTGCGAGCGAGACTGAGAACGACTGCAGTACATGCAGAAGTAAATGAAGCGACGTAATACTCAGCTTTTGTTCGAGTGTGTATACATATGCAAAATCTTCGTCCTATAAGTATGCAAAGACTTCATTTGCGAAATGAGAGTTTCAAAATATTATTTTTTTAATACTTGTTATGTACTTGCTTTACAGAGTATTATCCTGCCGGTGACGGTCGACTGTAGCTTTTTACACTCTGTACAGGGATATATTAGTTTTGTGCAAAATGTATGTAACGGGCAAAAGGAAGCATCACCCCATAAAGTATATATATTCTTGATCAGTATCAACATCCGAGTCGATTGAGTCATTTTCGTCTGCTGTCCGTCCGTCTGTCCGTCTATATGAACGGGTCGATCTCAGCAATTATAAGAGCTAGAGACTATAAATTTGACAAGAAAATTCCTTTATACCTCAATCAAATTTATTTTAAATTTTAAATAGCTCCCCCATTTCTATCGCAAAACGAAGAAAACCAATATTGGCCACATTTTTCAACGTAGACGCCTCTAACTGATCAGATGCGTAAAGAATATTATATAGAAGGAATGCTGAAAGTTTCATCAAGATCGGTTAATAAATAAGACAGATAATCAGAATGCAAATATAAGTATTTTTTCCATTGAATCGTTGGGCTTTACGGGCAGGCCATGTGTGCGAGCGAGACTGAGAACGACTGCAGTACATGCAGAAGTAAATGAAGCGACGTAATACTCAGCTTTTGTTCGAGTGTGTATACATATGCAAAATCTTCGTCCTATAAGTATGCAAAGACTTCATTTGCGAAATGAGAGTTTCAAAATATTATTTTTTAAATACTTGTTATGTACTTGCTTCTAGTAAATCAATAGACTTATCAAAATACTTTTATTATAGAACCCTTTACAGAGTATTATCCTGCCAGTTACGGTCGACTGTAGCTTTTTACACTCTGTACAGGGATATATTAGTTTTGTGCAAAATGTATGTAACGGGCAAAAGGAAGCATCACCCCATAAAGTATATATATTCTTGATCAGAAACAACATCCGAGTCGATTGAGCCATTTTCGTCTGCTGTCCGTCCGTCTGTCCGTCTATATGAACGGGTCGAGCTCAGCAATTATAAGAGCTAGAGACTATAAATTTGACAAGAAAATTCCTTTATACCACAATCAAATTTATTTTAAATTTTAAATAGCTCCCCCATTTCTATCGCAAAACGAAGAAAACCAATATTGGCCACATTTTTCAACGTAGACGCCTCTAACTAATCAGATGCGTAAAGAATATTATATAGAAGGAATGCTGAAAGTTTCATCAAGATCGGTTAATAAATAAGACAGATAATCAGAATGGAAATATAAGTATTTTTTCCATTGAATCGTTGGGCTTTACGGGCAGGCCATGTGTGCGAGCGAGACTGAGAACGACTGCAGTACATGCAGAAGTAAATGAAGCGACGTAATACTCAGCTTTTGTTCGAGTGTGTATACATATGCAAAATCTTCGTCCTATAAGTATGCAAAGACTTCATTTGCGAAATGAGAGTTTCAAAATATTATTTTTTAAATACTTGTTATGTACTTGCTTTACAGAGTATTATCCTGCCGGTGACGGTCGACTGTAGCTTTTTACACTCTGTACAGGGATATATTAGTTTTGTGCAAAATGTATGTAACGGGCAAAAGGAAGCATCACCCCATAAAGTATATATATTCTTGATCAGTAACAACATTCGAGTCGATTGAGCCATTTTCGTCTGCTGTCCGTCCGTCTGTCCGTCTATATGAACGGGTCGAGCTCAGCAATTATAAGAGCTAGAGACAATAAATTTGACAAGAAAATTCCTTTATACCACAATCAAATTTATTTTAAATTTTAAATAGCTCCCCCATTTCTATCGCAAAACGAAGAAAACCAATATTGGCCACATTTTTCAACGTAGACGCCTCTAACTGATCAGATGCGTAAAGAATATTATATAGAAGGAATGCTGAAAGTTTCATCAAGATCGGTTAATAAATAAGACAGATAATCAGAATGCAAATATAAGTATTTTTTCCATTGAATCGTTGGGCTTTACGGGCAGGCCATGTGTGCGAGCGAGACTGAGAACGACTGCAGTACATGCAGAAGTAAATGAAGCGACGTAATACTCAGCTTTTGTTCGAGTGTGTATACATATGCAAAATCTTCGTCCTATAAGTATGCAAAGACTTCATTTGCGAAATGAGAGTTTCAAAATATTATTTTTTAAATACTTGTTATGTACTTGCTTCTAGTAAATCAATAGACTTATCAAAATACTTTTATTATAGAACCCTTTACAGAGTATTATCCTGCCAGTTACGGTCGACTGTAGCTTTTTACACTCTGTACAGGGATATATTAGTTTTGTGCAAAATGTATGTAACGGGCAAAAGGAAGCATCACCCCATAAAGTATATATATTCTTGATCAGTAACAACATCCGAGTCGATTGCGCAATTTTCGTCTGCTGTCCGTCCGTCCGTCCGTCTATATGAACGGGTCGATCTCAGCAATTATAAGAGCTAGAGACTATAAATTTGACAAGAAAATTCCTTTATACCACAATCAAATTTATTTTAAATTTTAAATAGCTCCCCCATTTCTATCGCAAAACGAAGAAAACCAATATTGGCCACATTTTTCAACGTAGACGCCTCTAACTGATCAGATGCGTAAAGAATATTATATAGAAGGAATGCTGAAAGTTTCATCAAGATCGGTTAATAAATAAGACAGATAATCAGAATGGAAATATAAGTATTTTTTCCATTGAATCGTTGGGCTGTACGGGCAGGCCATGTGTGCGAGCGAGACTGAGAACGACTGCAGTACATGCAGAAGTAAATGAAGCGACGTAATACTCAGCTTTTGTTCGAGTGTGTATACATATGCAAAATCTTCGTCCTATAAGTATGCAAAGACTTCATTTGCGAAATGAGAGTTTCAAAATATTATTTTTTAAATACTTGTTATGTACTTGCTTCTAGTAAATCAATAGACTTATCAAAATACTTTTATTATAGAACCCTTTACAGAGTATTATCCTGCCAGTTATGGTCGACTGTAGCTTTTTACACTCTGTACAGGGATATATTAGTTTTGTGCAAAATGTATGTAACGGGCAAAAGGAAGCATCACCCCATAAAGTATATATATTCTTGATCAGAAACAACATCCGAGTCGATTGAGCCATTTTCGTCTGCTGTCCGTCCGTCTGTCCGTCTATATGAACGGGTCGAGCTCAGCAATTATAAGAGCTAGAGACTATAAATTTGACAAGAAAATTCCTTTATACCACAATCAAATTTATTTTAAATTTTAAATAGCTCCCCCCATTTCTATCGCAAAACGAAGAAAACCAATATTGGCCACATTTTTCAACGTAGACGCCTCTAACTAATCAGATGCGTAAAGAATATTATATAGAAGGAATGCTGAAAGTTTCATCAAGATCGGTTAATAAATAAGACAGATAATCAGAATGGAAATATAAGTATTTTTTCCATTGAATCGTTGGGCTTTACGGGCAGGCCATGTGTGCGAGCGAGACTGAGAACGACTGCAGTACATGCAGAAGTAAATGAAGCGACGTAATACTCAGCTTTTGTTCGAGTGTGTATACATATGCAAAATCTTCGTCCTATAAGTATGCAAAGACTTCATTTGCGAAATGAGAGTTTCAAAATATTATTTTTTAAATACTTGTTATGTACTTGCTTTACAGAGTATTATCCTGCCGGTGACGGTCGACTGTAGCTTTTTACACTCTGTACAGGGATATATTAGTTTTGTGCAAAATGTATGTAACGGGCAAAAGGAAGCATCACCCCATAAAGTATATATATTCTTGATCAGTAACAACATTCGAGTCGATTGAGCCATTTTCGTCTGCTGTCCGTCCGTCTGTCCGTCTATATGAACGGGTCGAGCTCAGCAATTATAAGAGCTAGAGACAATAAATTTGACAAGAAAATTCCTTTATACCACAATCAAATTTATTTTAAATTTTAAATAGCTCCCCCATTTCTATCGCAAAACGAAGAAAACCAATATTGGCCACATTTTTCAACGTAGACGCCTCTAACTGATCAGATGCGTAAAGAATATTATATAGAAGGAATGCTGAAAGTTTCATCAAGATCGGTTAATAAATAAGACAGATAATCAGAATGCAAATATAAGTATTTTTTCCATTGAATCGTTGGGCTTTACGGGCAGGCCATGTGTGCGAGCGAGACTGAGAACGACTGCAGTACATGCAGAAGTAAATGAAGCGACGTAATACTCAGCTTTTGTTCGAGTGTGTATACATATGCAAAATCTTCGTCCTATAAGTATGCAAAGACTTCATTTGCGAAATGAGAGTTTCAAAATATTATTTTTTAAATACTTGTTATGTACTTGCTTCTAGTAAATCAATAGACTTATCAAAATACTTTTATTATAGAACCCTTTACAGAGTATTATCCTGCCAGTTACGGTCGACTGTAGCTTTTTACACTCTGTACAGGGATATATTAGTTTTGTGCAAAATGTATGTAACGGGCAAAAGGAAGCATCACCCCATAAAGTATATATATTCTTGATCAGTAACAACATCCGAGTCGATTGCGCAATTTTCGTCTGCTGTCCGTCCGTCCGTCCGTCTATATGAACGGGTCGATCTCAGCAATTATAAGAGCTAGAGACTATAAATTTGACAAGAAAATTCCTTTATACCACAATCAAATTTATTTTAAATTTTAAATAGCTCCCCCATTTCTATCGCAAAACGAAGAAAACCAATATTGGCCACATTTTTTCAACGTAGACGCCTCTAACTGATCAGATGCGTAAAGAATATTATATAGAAGGAATGCTGAAAGTTTCATCAAGATCGGTTAATAAATAAGACAGATAATCAGAATGGAAATATAAGTATTTTTTCCATTGAATCGTTGGGCTGTACGGGCAGGCCATGTGTGCGAGCGAGACTGAGAACGACTGCAGTACATGCAGAAGTAAATGAAGCGACGTAATACTCAGCTTTTGTTCGAGTGTGTATACATATGCAAAATCTTCGTCCTATAAGTATGCAAAGACTTCATTTGCGAAATGAGAGTTTCAAAATATTATTTTTTAAATACTTGTTATGTACTTGCTTCTAGTAAATCAATAGACTTATCAAAATACTTTTATTATAGAACCCTTTACAGAGTATTATCCTGCCAGTTATGGTCGACTGTAGCTTTTTACACTCTGTACAGGGATATATTAGTTTTGTGCAAAATGTATGTAACGGGCAAAAGGAAGCATCACCCCATAAAGTATATATATTCTTGATCAGAAACAACATCCGAGTCGATTGAGCCATTTTCGTCTGCTGTCCGTCCGTCTGTCCGTCTATATGAACGGGTCGAGCTCAGCAATTATAAGAGCTAGAGACTATAAATTTGACAAGAAAATTCCTTTATACCACAATCAAATTTATTTTAAATTTTAAATAGCTCCCCCATTTCTATCGCAAAACGAAGAAAACCAATATTGGCCACATTTTTCAACGTAGACGCCTCTAACTAATCAGATGCGTAAAGAATATTATATAGAAGGAATGCTGAAAGTTTCATCAAGATCGGTTAATAAATAAGACAGATAATCAGAATGGAAATATAAGTATTTTTTCCATTGAATCGTTGGGCTTTACGGGCAGGCCATGTGTGCGAGCGAGACTGAGAACGACTGCAGTACATGCAGAAGTAAATGAAGCGACGTAATACTCAGCTTTTGTTCGAGTGTGTATACATATGCAAAATCTTCGTCCTATAAGTATGCAAAGACTTCATTTGCGAAATGACAGTTTCAAAATATTATTTTTTAAATACTTGTTATGTACTTGCTTTACAGAGTATTATCCTGCCGGTCGACTGTAGCTTTTTACACTCTGTACAGGGATATATTAGTGTGGGAATGGGTCTGGCATCGCCGCTCAGCCTTCTCACCACGGTCAGTTGAGAGACGAAGAGTTATTGAACTCTAGGTGAATGCGAGAGTTCTGATCTGGAAGCCGGTAGAGAAGGTCGATAGAGAAAGAGAGCTCACACGAAGTTGCGAAACGACGATCGCACAAAAAACCATTTAACGACTAAGATTTAAAGAGCATTACTTAATTTTTCCATAATAATATACAAATAAACTTATATAATAAAAAACATTGTGAATTTACTTAAGACAATAACGTAAATCCCACAAATATGGGGGCTCAACCTACGGAAAACAAGTAAACGACGTAACGACGATAAAATTGTTTTAAATAAGTGAAAAGTTTAAAACAGAAATATTAAAGAAGTGAAAATTGTATGTACACTATTTGCAACAACGACGTGCGCTAACATAAATTGCGAGCAATTGTGAAATACACACATACATACACAACGAAGTCAACATGCCACGACTCATTGATTTTGAAAGAATACGCAACGCGCTGAAGAACGAAAAGAAAAATAACATTGTTCTTCTACATAAATTTGTATTCGAATCGGTAGGCAATAGAGACAATCGTAAACGCCTACGAAATTTTGAAGGATTTGACGACAACGAGGGAACATATGAGGCAAAAGTCGATTATGTCACAAATAATTTGACTAACAACGATCTTGCTGTAATTTGCAGCATATTAGGGCTGCAACATGACAAGACCAATTTGACTGCGCATATATTTCACAATTTGGTGAAATCAAATTTGCTAGCTGACGCGCATGAAGACGAAAATGAAGAAAACGATGAAGACGACGATGAAGACGAAGACGAAGAAGATGTAATCGCGCTTGAGGTAGACAGAGACAGCATCAGAGCGGCAAGCAGTAACACATTTCGAACAGCCGGAACGAACGAATTATTCAGAAGCAATAATGCGCGACCACACGTTAAAACCCTTGAGGAAAATATTGGTATAGTACCAAAGTCAAACATGCCGACGCAAAGATTCGCATTGAATTTTCGCGACATTGAAGATTCGATCAGACCTTTTAACGGAGATGACTCTTTAGCAGTCGACATTTGGGTAAACGATTTTGAAGACATGGCTGCTGCAATGAATTGGGACGAATTACAAAAATTTATTTTTGCTAAAAGATCTCTAAAAGGAATTGCTAAAATCTACATAATGAGCGAACGAGGAATTAGAAACTGGCAAATGCTCAAGGAATCTCTAATCACGGAATTTGATACACAAGTTAATAGTGCACAATTACATAAGCTGATGGCCGACAGAAAAATAAAGAGAGGTGAAAGTGTACAAGAATATCTTTTTAATATGAAAGAGTTGGCATCACGCGGTTGTGTGGAGAACAGTGCTCTAATGCAATACGTGATAGACGGAATAAACGACTTAAGTGTAAACAAGGCAATTTTATATAATGCAAAAGATCTAAAAGAATTTAAAGAAAAATTGAAATGTTATGAGAAAATTCGCGGAAAATTTGAAAATTATAAAGGCAATGACGATAAATATAAATCTGGACATAACAAAAAAGAAAATGATATGAATAAACAAAATAAAGAAGTAAGATGCTATAATTGTGGAATGAAAGGACATACATCAGAAAAGTGCGAAAACAAAAGTAAGGGAAAAAAGTGTTTTACGTGCAATGAATTTGGACATATCGCTCGAGAGTGTTCTCTTAAAAAGCTAGATGTAGACTCTAAGGAAAGTAACACGCGTAATATAACAGCTCAACATATATCGATGTGTAAAGCAGTGCGCGTTCAAGATGAAAATTACGTTGCATTGATAGACACAGGTAGCAAATACAATCTTATGAGTCAAAAGTCGTACAAGAAGTTATTCAATTTGAGTTTAAGCCCCGTTAGTGTTTTGCTCGTCGGTTTCGGTTCAAAAAACAAAGTCAAGCCTTTCGGATCGTTTATTGAATCGTTGAATGTAGACAATCAGCAGTTTAAAGTTAATTTCTTGGTTGTCTCCGATAACTTTCTAGATGTCGAAATCGTCTTAGGAGAAGACTTTTGCAAAGAAGCTGAAATTAAAATAAATCGCGACGGAATAACAATTAAAGAACTCAAATGTGATGATGACCCTGAAATGAAAATAAACTCAGTGATGAAAATAGACGTGACAAATATTGAGGAACAGCAAATTGAAATAAATCCAGAAGCAAGTCCCAGTGCCAAGAGTCAAGTGTATGAACTCGTGAAAAACTATAAACCGGGAAATGCTAAATCGACAAATGTGAAGATGCAGATCGTAATAAAAGACGAAACTCCGATATATTCGCGACCACGCAGGCTTGCATATTCCGAACGCTGCATAATTGACGACCAAGTAGACCAGTGGCTAAAAGACGGAATAGTGGAACAATCCGAATCAGAGTACACTAGCCCTGTGATATTGGTAAAGAAGAGAGATGGTACATCGAGGCTATGCGTCGACTACAGGAAAATAAACAAGGTAATAGTGAGAGACCATTTTCCTCTGCCACTGATCGAAGACCAGATAGACCGACTTGTTGATGCAAAAATATATAGCACGATCGATTTGAAGAATGGATTCTTTCACGTTGACATCGAAAAGGACAGCCGAAAATTTACATCGTTTGTAACACACAATGGGCAATATGAGTTCTGCAAAGTACCCTTTGGTTTAACCAACTCTCCTGGAGTTTTTCAGAGACATGTGAATGCAATATTCAGGGAGCTGACACGGCGAGGTATTGCCATGCCATACGTTGATGACATCATTATCCCCGCAAGATCCGAAGACGAAGCTGTGTCAAATCTCAAGGAAGTCATTAAGCAATGTGAAGACTATGGACTTATACTTAATCTCAAGAAATGTCGTTTTCTTATGTCAAAGATTGAGTTTCTAGGACACGTTGTGGAGAATGGGAAAATACAAATTTCTGAGACGAAGACTAAAGCTGTCACCAATTTTCCAGTACCCAAAAACCAAAAGCAATTACAAAGTTTTTTAGGCCTTGTTGGTTATTTTCGTAAATTCATTTTAAATTTTGCAATTATAGCCAAGCCTTTAACCGACCTGATGAAACAAGATTCCCAGTTTGTCCTCACCGAAAAAGAGATCACTTCGTTTGTTATGCTGAAGAAACTGATTACTGAGCAGCCGATATTGAAGATCTTCCACCCTCAACACGAAACGGAACTGCACACGGATGCTTCTATTGATGGTTTCGGCGCTGTACTTCTTCAGAAATCTCCCGACGATGGTCTAGTACACCCAGTGTACTACATGAGTAAAAAGACGACAGATGCAGAAAGAAAGTTTTCTAGTTACGAATTGGAAATCCTTGCGGTAGTAGAGGCTTTACACAAGTTTCGAGTTTATCTTCTGGGATTACATTTTAAGCTTGTGAGTGATTGCAACGCATTTACCAAAACAATCGACAAGAAAGACGTCTGCGCTAGAGTTGCCCGATGGATTCTTCATCTTCAAGATTTTGATTTCGATGTCGAGCATAGATCTGGCACACGCATACGCCATGCCGATGCTCTGAGCAGATATCCAGTCATGATGGTCTCTAACGACAGTACGCACAGCAAAATCAAGTATCTCCAAGATCAAGACGACGAGTTGAAGGCAATCATAGACATCCTAGCTGAGAAGACTATACACAACAACTACTGCATGAAATCTGGCTTACTACATAAACTAATTGACGACGACGAACTAATCGTAGTACCATTAGCTTTGCAACGCGAAATCATCAAGCAAGCTCACGAGAAAGGACATTTTTCCGTCAAGAAAACTAAGGAGATCGTTGGTAAGGAATACTATATCCCAAAGCTCGAAGACAAGATTCAACGACAGATACGATGTTGCATACCATGCATAGTGTCAAACCGCAAGCTTGGTAAAAAGGAAGGAGAGTTGCATCCACTGCCGAAAGAAGAAGCTCCATTACAAATATTACACATCGACTTCTTAGGTCCTCTTGAGTCAACGCATAAGCAGTACAAGCACATCCTGGCAGTAATCGACGGTTTCACTAAGTTCTGCTGGCTGTACCCAACAAAGACGACATCAGCGAAGGAAGTAGTTTCCAGGCTGCAAACTCAAAGCATAACCTTTGGCAATCCAGTTCAAATAGTTTCCGATAGGGGATCTGCTTTCACATCTGATGAGTTTCAACAATACTGCAAAGAGGAGAACATTAGACATCATGCTGTAACAACGGGCTTGCCACGAGCGAATGGCCAGGGTGAAAGGCTCAACGCAATCATCATATCCGTACTGTCCAAGCTCTCCATCGATGACCCAAGCAAATGGTACCAGTTTGTTGACAAAGTTCAACAAACCATTAACTCGACGTACTGCAGAAGCACTCAAATGACGCCGTTTGAGCTGCTCGTTGGAATAAAAATGCGAAACAAAGACGATATTCAAATCAAGCAACTTATTCACGAAGAAATGATTCAGACTTTCAACGATAATAGAGACGAACTACGCAAAAACGCCAAGCAACAGATCCTGAAGTTACAACAAGAAAACAAAAAGTCATACAATTTGCGACGCAGACCAGCAGTAACTTACAAAGTCGGCGATCTTGTCGCAATCAAGCGTACACAGCTTGGTGGTGGGCTAAAGCTGAAGCCCAAATATTTAGGCCCGTATCGTGTTGCCAAAATTAAGGCGCAAGATACCTACGATGTAGTCAAATATACGTATTTCAACGAAGGTCCCAGGTACACATCCACCTGTGCCGAATATATGAAGCCATGGGTTCCTACCGAAGATGAAGATGATGCATTCGAGACGAATGTATAGAAGGATGGCCGAGTTGTGGGAATGGGTCTGGCATCGCCGCTCAGCCTTCTCACCACGGTCAGTTGAGAGACGAAGAGTTATTGAACTCGAGGTGAATGCGAGAGTTCTGATCTGGAAGCCGGTAGAGAAGGTCGATAGAGAAAGAGAGCTCACACGAAGTTGCGAAACGACGATCGCACAAAAAACCATTTAACGACTAAGATTTAAAGAGCATTACTTAATTTTTCCATAATAATATAAGCAAATAAAGCTTAGCAATAATAAAAAATTTGACAAGAAAATTCCTTTATACCACAATCAAATTTATTTTAAATTTTAAATAGCTCCCCCATTTCTATCGCAAAACGAAGAAAACCAATATTGGCCACATTTTTCAACGTAGACGCCTCTAACTGATCAGATGCGTAAAGAATATTATATAGAAGGAATGCTGAAAGTTTCATCAAGATCGGTTAATAAATAAGACAGATAATCAGAATGCAAATATAAGTATTTTTTCCATTGAATCGTTGGGCTTTACGGGCAGGCCATGTGTGCGAGCGAGACTGAGAACGACTGCAGTACATGCAGAAGTAAATGAAGCGACGTAATACTCAGCTTTTGTTCGAGTGTGTATACATATGCAAAATCTTCGTCCTATAAGTATGCAAAGACTTCATTTGCGAAATGAGAGTTTCAAAATATTATTTTTTAAATACTTGTTATGTACTTGCTTTACAGAGTATTATCCTGCCGGTTACGGTCGATTGTAGCCTTTTTACACTCTGAACAGGGATATATTAGTTTTGTGCAAAAAGTATGTAACTGGCAGAAGGAAGCGTTACCTCATAAAGTATATATATTCTTGATCAGTATCAGCATCCGAGTCGGTTGCGCCATTTTCGTCTGCTGTCCGTCCGTCCGTCCGTCTATATGAACGGGTCGATCTCAGCAATTATAAGAGCTAGAGACTATAAATTTGACAAGAAAATTCCTTTATACCACAATCAAATTTATTCTAAATTTTAAATAGCTCCCCATTTCCATCGCAAAACGAAGAAAACCAATATTGGCCACATTTTTTAACGTAGACACCTCTAACTGATCAGATGCGTAAAGAATATTATAAAGAAGGAATGCTGAAAGTTTCATCAAGATCGGTTAATAAATAAGACAGATAATCAGAAAAGAAATATAAGTATTTTTTCCATTGAATCGTTGGGTTTTCGGACAGGCCAAATGTGCGAGCGAGACTGAGAACGACTGCAGTACATGCAGAAATAAATGAAGCGACGTAATACTCAGCTTTTGTTCGAGTGTGTATACATATGCAAAATCTTCGTCCTATAAGTATGCAAAGACTTCATTTGCGAAATGAGAGTTTCAAAATATTATTTTTTAAATACTTGTTATGTACTTGCTTCTAGTAAATCAATAGACTTATCAAAATACTTTTATTATAGAACCCTTTACAGAGTATTATCCTGCCAGTTACGGTCGACTGTAGCTTTTTACACTCTGTACAGGGATATATTAGTTTTGTGCAAAATGTATGTAACGGGCAAAAGGAAGCATCACCCCATAAAGTATATATATTCTTGATCAGTAACAACATCCGAGTCGATTGAGCCATTTTCGTCTGCTGTCCGTCTATATGAACGGGTCGAGCTCAGCAATTATAAGAGCTAGAGACTATAAATTTGACAAGAAAATTCCTTTATACCACAATCAAATTTATTTTAAATTTTAAATAGCTCCCCCATTTCTATCGCAAAACGAAGAAAACCAATATTGGCCACATTTTTCAACGTAGACGCCTCTAACTAATCAGATGCGTAAAGAATATTATATAGAAGGAATGCTGAAAGTTTCATCAAGATCGGTTAATAAATAAGACAGATAATCAGAATGGAAATATAAGTATTTTTTCCATTGAATCGTTGGGCTTTACGGGCAGGCCATGTGTGCGAGCGAGACTGAGAACGACTGCAGTACATGCAGAAGTAAATGAAGCGACGTAATACTCAGCTTTTGTTCGAGTGTGTATACATATGCAAAATCTTCGTCCTATAAGTATGCAAAGACTTCATTTGCGAAATGACAGTTTCAAAATATTATTTTTTAAATACTTGTTATGTACTTGCTTTACAGAGTATTATCCTGCCGGTGACGGTCGACTGTAGCTTTTTACACTCTGTACAGGGATATATTAGTTTTGTGCAAAATGTATGTAACGGGCAAAAGGAAGCATCACCCCATAAAGTATATATATTCTTGATCAGTAACAACATTCGAGTCGATTGAGCCATTTTCGTCTGCTGTCCGTCCGTCTGTCCGTCTATATGAACGGGTCGATCTCAGCAATTATAAGAGCTAGAGACTATAAATTTGACAAGAAAATTCCTTTATACCACAATCAAATTTATTTTAAATTTTAAATAGCTCCCCCATTTCTATCGCAAAACGAAGAAAACCAATATTGGCCACATTTTTCAACGTAGACGCCTCTAACTGATCAGATGCGTAAAGAATATTATATAGAAGGAATGCTGAAAGTTTCATCAAGATCGGTTAATAAATAAGACAGATAATCAGAATGCAAATATAAGTATTTTTTCCATTGAATCGTTGGGCTTTACGGGCAGGCCATGTGTGCGAGCGAGACTGAGAACGACTGCAGTACATGCAGAAGTAAATGAAGCGACGTAATACTCAGCTTTTGTTCGAGTGTGTATACATATGCAAAATCTTCGTCCTAAAAGTATGCAAAGACTTCATTTGCGAAATGAGAGTTTCAAAATATTATTTTTTAAATACTTGTTATGTACTTGCTTTACAGAGTATTATCCTGCCGGTTGCGGTCGATTGTAGCCTTTTTACACTCTGAACAGGGATATATTAGTTTTGTGCAAAAAGTATGTAACTGGCAGAAGGAAGCATTACCTCATAAAGTATATATATTCTTGATCAGTATCAGCATCCGAGTCGGTTGCGCCATTTTCGTCTGCTGTCCGTCCGTCCGTCCGTCTATATGAACGGGTCGATCTCAGCAATTATAAGAGCTAGAGACTATAAATTTGACAAGAAAATTCCTTTATACCACAATCAAATTTATTCAAAATTTTAAATAGCTCCCCCATTTCCATCGCAAAACGAAGAAAACCAATATTGGCCACATTTTTTAACGTAGACACCTCTAACTGATCAGATGCGTAAAGAATATTATAAAGAAGGAATGCTGAAAGTTTCATCAAGATCGGTTAATAAATAAGACAGATAATCAGAATGGAAATATAAGTATTTTTTCCATTGAATCGTTGGGCTTTACGGGCAGGCCATGTGTGCGAGCGAGACTGAGAACGACTGCAGTACATGCAGAAGTAAATGAAGCGACGTAATACTCAGCTTTTGTTCGAGTGTGTATACATATGCAAAATCTTCGTCCTATAAGTATGCAAAGACTTCATTTGCGAAATGAGAGTTTCAAAATATTATTTTTTAAATACTTGTTATGTACTTGCTTCTAGTAAATCAATAGACTTATCAAAATACTTTTATTATAGAACCCTTTACAGAGTATTATCCTGCCAGTTACGGTCGACTGTAGCTTTTTACACTCTGTACAGGGATATATTAGTTTTGTGCAAAATGTATGTAACGGGCAAAAGGAAGCATCACCCCATAAAGTATATATATTCTTGATCAGTAACAACATCCGAGTCGATTGAGCCATTTTCGTCTGCTGTCCGTCCGTCCGTCCGTCTATATGAACGGGTCGATCTCAGCAATTATAAGAGCTAGAGACTATAAATTTGACAAGAAAATTCCTTTATACCACAATCAAATTTATTTTAAATTTTAAATAGCTCCCCCATTTCTATCGCAAAACGAAGAAAACCAATATTGGCCACATTTTTTCAACGTAGACGCCTCTAACTGATCAGATGCGTAAAGAATATTATATAGAAGGAATGCTGAAAGTTTCATCAAGATCGGTTAATAAATAAGACAGATAATCAGAATGGAAATATAAGTATTTTTTCCATTGAATCGTTGGGCTGTACGGGCAGGCCATGTGTGCGAGCGAGACTGAGAACGACTGCAGTACATGCAGAAGTAAATGAAGCGACGTAATACTCAGCTTTTGTTCGAGTGTGTATACATATGCAAAATCTTCGTCCTATAAGTATGCAAAGACTTCATTTGCGAAATGAGAGTTTCAAAATATTATTTTTTAAATACTTGTTATGTACTTGCTTCTAGTAAATCAATAGACTTATCAAAATACTTTTATTATAGAACCCTTTACAGAGTATTATCCTGCCAGTTACGGTCGACTGTAGCTTTTTACACTCTGTACAGGGATATATTAGTTTTGTGCAAAATGTATGTAACGGGCAAAAGGAAGCATCACCCCATAAAGTATATATATTCTTGATCAGTAACAACATCCGAGTCGATTGAGCCATTTTCGTCTGCTGTCCGTCCGTCTGTCCGTCTATATGAACGGGTCGAGCTCAGCAATTATAAGAGCTAGAGACTATAAATTTGACAAGAAAATTCCTTTATACCACAATCAAATTTATTTTAAATTTTAAATAGCTCCCCCATTTCTATCGCAAAACGAAGAAAACCAATATTGGCCACATTTTTCAACGTAGACGCCTCTAACTAATCAGATGCGTAAAGAATATTATATAGAAGGAATGCTGAAAGTTTCATCAAGATCGGTTAATAAATAAGACAGATAATCAGAATGGAAATATAAGTATTTTTTCCATTGAATCGTTGGGCTTTACGGGCAGGCCATGTGTGCGAGCGAGACTGAGAACGACTGCAGTACATGCAGAAGTAAATGAAGCGACGTAATACTCAGCTTTTGTTCGAGTGTGTATACATATGCAAAATCTTCGTCCTATAAGTATGCAAAGACTTCATTTGCGAAATGAGAGTTTCAAAATATTATTTTTTAAATACTTGTTATGTACTTGCTTTACAGAGTATTATCCTGCCGGTGACGGTCGACTGTAGCTTTTTACACTCTGTACAGGGATATATTAGTTTTGTGCAAAATGTATGTAACGGGCAAAAGGAAGCATCACCCCATAAAGTATATATATTCTTGATCAGTAACAACATCCGAGTCGATTGAGCCATTTTCGTCTGCTGTCCGTCCGTCTGTCCGTCTATATGAACGGGTCGAGCTCAGCAATTATAAGAGCTAGAGACTATAAATTTGACAAGAAAATTCCTTTATACCACAATCAAATTTATTTTAAATTTTAAATAGCTCCCCCCATTTCTATCGCAAAACGAAGAAAACCAATATTGGCCACATTTTTCAACGTAGACGCCTCTAACTGATCAGATGCGTAAAGAATATTATATAGAAGGAATGCTGAAAGTTTCATCAAGATCGGTTAATAAATAAGACAGATAATCAGAATGGAAATATAAGTATTTTTTCCATTGAATCGTTGGGCTTTACGGGCAGGCCATGTGTGCGAGCGAGACTGAGAACGACTGCAGTACATGCAGAAGTAAATGAAGCGACGTAATACTCAGCTTTTGTTCGAGTGTGTATACATATGCAAAATCTTCGTCCTATAAGTATGCAAAGACTTCATTTGCGAAATGAGAGTTTCAAAATATTATTTTTTAAATACTTGTTATGTACTTGCTTCTAAGAGTATTATCCTGCCGGTTGCGGTCGATTGTAGCCTTTTACACTCTGAACAGGGATATATTAGTTTTGTGCAAAAAGTATGTAACTGGCAGAAGGAAGCATTACCTCATAAAGTATATATATTCTTGATCAGTATCAGCATCCGAGTCGATTGCGCCATTTTCGTCTGCTGTCCGTCCGTCCGTCCGTCTATATGAACGGGTCGATCTCAGCAATTATAAGAGCTAGAGACTATAAATTTGACAAGAAAATTCCTTTATACCACAATCAAATTTATTCTAAATTTTAAATAGCTCCCCATTTCCATCGCAAAACGAAGAAAACCAATATTGGCCACATTTTTTAACGTAGACACCTCTAACTGATCAGATGCGTAAAGAATATTATAAAGAAGGAATGCTGAAAGTTTCATCAAGATCGGTTAATAAATAAGACAGATAATCAGAAAAGAAATATAAGTATTTTTTCCATTGAATCGTTGGGCTTTCGGACAGGCCAAATGTGCGAGCGAGACTGAGAACGACTGCAGTACATGCAGAAATAAATGAAGCGACGTAATACTCAGCTTTTGTTCGAGTGTGTATACATATGCAAAATCTTCGTCCTATAAGTATGCAAAGACTTCATTTGCGAAATGAGAGTTTCAAAATATTATTTTTTAAATACTTGTTATGTACTTGCTTTACAGAGTATTATCCTGCCAGTTACGGTCGACTGTAGCTTTTTACACTCTGTACAGGGATATATTAGTTTTGTGCAAAATGTATGTAACGGGCAAAAGGAAGCATCACCCCATAAAGTATATATATTCTTGATCAGTAACAACATCCGAGTCGATTGAGCCATTTTCGTCTGCTGTCCGGCCGTCTGTCCGTCTATATGAACGGGTCGATCTCAGCAATTATAAGAGCTAGAGACTATAAATTTGACAAGAAAATTCCTTTATACCACAATCAAATTTATTTTAAATTTTAAATAGCTCCCCCATTTCTATCGCAAAACGAAGAAAACCAATATTGGCCACATTTTTCAACGTAGACGCCTCTAACTGATCAGATGCGTAAAGAATATTATATAGAAGGAATGCTGAAAGTTTCATCAAGATCGGTTAATAAATAAGACAGATAATCAGAATGGAAATATAAGTATTTTTTCCATTGAATCGTTGGGCTTTACGGGCAGGCCATGTGTGCGAGCGAGACTGAGAACGACTGCAGTACATGCAGAAGTAAATGAAGCGACGTAATACTCAGCTTTTGTTCGAGTGTGTATACATATGCAAAATCTTCGTCCTATAAGTATGCAAAGACTTCATTTGCGAAATGAGAGTTTCAAAATATTATTTTTTAAATACTTGTTATGTACTTGCTTCTAGTAATCTCAAAACTTTTTTATAGAACCAGAGTATTATCCTGCCGGTTGCGGTCGACGGTCGACTGTAGCCTTTTTACACTCTGAACAGGGATATATTAGTTTTGTGCAAAAAGTATGTAACTGGCAGAAGGAAGCATTACCCCATAAAGTATATATATTCTTGATCAGTAACAACATCCGAGTCGATTGAGCCATTTTCGTCTGCTGTCCGTCCGTCTGTCCGTCTATATGAACGGGTCGATCTCAGCAATTATAAGAGCTAGAGACTATAAATTTGACAAGAAAATTCCTTTATACCACAATCAAATTTATTCTAAATTTTAAATAGCTCCCCCATTTCTATCGCAAAACGAAGAAAACCAATATTGGCCACATTTTTTTAACGTAGACGCCTCTAACTGATCAGATGCGTAAAGAATATTATATAGAAGGAATGCTGAAAGTTTCATCAAGATCGGTTAATAAATAAGACAGATAATCAGAATGGAAATATAAGTATTTTTTCCATTGAATCGTTGGGCTTTACGGGCAGGCCATGTGTGCGAGCGAGACTGAGAACGACTGCAGTACATGCAGAAGTAAATGAAGCGACGTAATACTCAGCTTTTGTTCGAGTGTGTATACATATGCAAAATCTTCGTCCTATAAGTATGCAAAGACTTCATTTGCGAAATGAGAGTTTCAAAATATTATTTTTTAAATACTTGTTATGTACTTGCTTCTAGTAAATCAGAGTAGACTTATCAAAACTTTTATAGAACCGGTTACAGAGTGGCGACTGTAGCCTTTTTACACTCTGTACAGGGATATATTAGTTTTGTGCAAAATGTATGTAACGGGCAAAAGGAAGCATCACCCCATAAAGTATATATATTCTTGATCAGTAACAACATCCGAGTCGATTGAGCCATTTTCGTCTGCTGTCCGTCCGTCTGTCCGTCTATATGAACGGGTCGAGCTCAGCAATTATAAGAGCTAGAGACTATAAATTTGACAAGAAAATTCCTTTATACCACAATCAAATTTATTTTAAATTTTAAATAGCTCCCCCATTTCTATCGCAAAACGAAGAAAACCAATATTGGCCACATTTTTCAACGTAGACGCCTCTAACTGATCAGATGCGTAAAGAATATTATATAGAAGGAATGCTGAAAGTTTCATCAAGATCGGTTAATAAATAAGACAGATAATCAGAATGGAAATATAAGTATTTTTTCCATTGAATCGTTGGGCTTTACGGGCAGGCCAAATGTGCGAGCGAGACTGAGAACGACTGCAGTACATGCAGAAGTAAATGAAGCGACGTAATACTCAGCTTTTGTTCGAGTGTGTATACATATGCAAAATCTTCGTCCTATAAGTATGCAAAGACTTCATTTGCGAAATGAGAGTTTCAAAATATTATTTTTTAAATACTTGTTATGTACTTGCTTTACAGAGTATTATCCTGCCGGTTGCGGTCGATTGTAGCCTTTTTACACTCTGAACAGGGATATATTAGTTTTGTGCAAAAAGTATGTAACTGGCAGAAGGAAGCATTACCCCATAAAGTATATATATTCTTGATCAGTATCAACATCCGAGTCGATTGAGCCATTTTCGTCTGCTGTCCGTCCGTCTGTCCGTCTATATGAACGGGTCGATCTCAGCAATTATAAGAGCTAGAGACTATAAATTTGACAAGAAAATTCCTTTATACCACAATCAAATTTATTTTAAATTTTAAATAGCTCCCCCATTTCCATCGCAAAACGAAGAAAACCAATATTGGCCACATTTTTTAACGTAGACGCCTCTAACTGATCAGATGCGTAAAGAATATTATAAAGAAGGAATGCTGAAAGTTTCATCAAGATCGGTTAATAAATAAGACAGATAATCAGAATAGAAATATAAGTATTTTTTCCATTGAATCGTTGGGTTTTACGGACAGGCCAAATGTGCGAGCGAGACTGAGAACGACTGCAGTACATGCAGAAGTAAATGAAGCGACGTAATACTCAGCTTTTGTTCGAGTGTGTATACATATGCAAAATCTTCGTCCTATAAGTATGCAAAGACTTCATTTGCGAAATGAGAGTTTCAAAATATTATTTTTTAAATAACTTGTTATACTTGCTTTACAGAGTATTATCCTGCCGGTTACGGTCGATTGTAGCCTTTTTACACTCTGAACAGGGATATATTAGTTTTGTGCAAAAAGTATGTAACTGGCAGAAGGAAGCATTACCCCATAAAGTATATATATTCTTGATCAGTATCAACATCCGAGTCGATTGAGCCATTTTCGTCTGCTGTCCGTCCGTCCGTCCGTCTATATGAACGGGTCGATCTCAGCAATTATAAGAGCTAGAGACTATAAATTTGACAAGAAAATTCCTTTATACCACAATCAAATTTATTTTAAATTTTAAATAGCTCCCCCATTTCCATCGCAAAACGAAGAAAACCAATATTGGCCACATTTTTTAACGTAGACGCCTCTAACTGATCAGATGCGTAAAGAATATTATATAGAAGGAATGCTGAAAGTTTCATCAAGATCGGTTAATAAATAAGACAGATAATCAGAATAGAAATATAAGTATTTTTTCCATTGAATCGTTGGGCTTTACGGACAGGCCAAATGTGCGAGCGAGACTGAGAACGACTGCAGTACATGCAGAAGTAAATGAAGCGACGTAATACTCAGCTTTTGTTCGAGTGTGTATACATATGCAAAATCTTCGTCCTATAAGTATGCAAAGACTTCATTTGCGAAATGAGAGTTTCAAAATATTATTTTTTAAATACTTGTTATGTACTTTTTTAATGACTTATAAAATACTTTTATTATAGAACCCTTTACAGAGTATTATCCTGCCGGTTACGGTCGACTGTAGCCTTTTTACACTCTGTACAGGGATATATTAGTTTTGTGCAAAAAGTATGTAACGGGCAAAAGGAAGCATCACCCCATAAAGTATATATATTCTTGATCAGTAACAACATCCGAGTCGATTGAGCCATTTTCGTCTGCTGTCCGTCCGTCCGTCCGTCGTCTATATGAACGGGTCGATCTCAGCAATTATAAGAGCTAGAGACTATAAATTTGACAAGAAAATTCCTTTATACCACAATCAAATTTATTTTAAATTTTAAATAGCTCCCCCATTTCCATCGCAAAACGAAGAAAACCAATATTGGCCACATTTTTTTCAACGTAGACGCCTCTAACTGATCAGATGCGTAAAGAATATTATATAGAAGGAATGCTGAAAGTTTCATCAAGATCGGTTAATAAATAAGACAGATAATCAGAATAGAAATATAAGTATTTTTTCCATTGAATCGTTGGGCTTTACGGGCAGGCCATGTGTGCGAGCGAGACTGAGAACGACTGCAGTACATGCAGAAGTAAATGAAGCGACGTAATACTCAGCTTTTGTTCGAGTGTGTATACATATGCAAAATCTTCGTCCTATAAGTATGCAAAGACTTCATTTGCGAAATGAGAGTTTCAAAATATTATTTTTTAAATACTTGTTATGTACTTGCTTCTACAGAGTATTATCCTGCCGGTTGCGGTCGATTGTAGCCTTTTTACACTCTGAACAGGGATATATTAGTTTTGTGCAAAAAGTATGTAACTGGCAGAAGGAAGCATTACCCCATAAAGTATATATATTCTTGATCAGTATCAGCATCCGAGTCGATTGAGCCATTTTCGTCTGCTGTCCGTCCGTCCGTCCGTCTATATGAACGGGTCGATCTCAGCAATTATAAGAGCTAGAGACTATAAATTTGACAAGAAAATTCCTTTATACCACAATCAAATTTATTTTAAATTTTAAATAGCTCCCCCATTTCCATCGCAAAACGAAGAAAACCAATATTGGCCACATTTTTTAACGTAGACACCTCTAACTGATCAGATGCGTAAAGAATATTATAAAGAAGGAATGCTGAAAGTTTCATCAAGATCGGTTAATAAATAAGACAGATAATCAGAAAAGAAATATAAGTATTTTTTCCATTGAATCGTTGGGTTTTACGGACAGGCCAAATGTGCGAGCGAGACTGAGAACGACTGCAGTACATGCAGAAGTAAATGAAGCGACGTAATACTCAGCTTTTGTTCGAGTGTGTATACATATGCAAAATCTTCGTCCTATAAGTATGCAAAGACTTCATTTGCGAAATGAGAGTTTCAAAATATTATTTTTTAAATACTTGTTATGTACTTGCTTCTAGTAAATCAATAGACTTATCAAAATACTTTTATTATAGAACCCTTTACAGAGTATTATCCTGCCGGTTACGGTCGACTGTAGCTTTTTACACTCTGTACAGGGATATATTAGTTTTGTGCAAAATGTATGTAACGGGCAAAAGGAAGCATCACCCCATAAAGTATATATATTCTTGATCAGTAACAACATCCGAGTCGATTGAGCCATTTTCGTCTGCTGTCCGTCCGTCTGTCCGTCTATATGAACGGGTCGATCTCAGCAATTATAAGAGCTAGAGACTATAAATTTGACAAGAAAATTCCTTTATACCACAATCAAATTTATTTTAAATTTTAAATAGCTCCCCCATTTCCATCGCAAAACGAAGAAAACCAATATTGGCCACATTTTTCAACGTAGACGCCTCTAACTGATCAGATGCGTAAAGAATATTATATAGAAGGAATGCTGAAAGTTTCATCAAGATCGGTTAATAAATAAGACAGATAATCAGAATAGAAATATAAGTATTTTTTCCATTGAATCGTTGGGCTTTACGGGCAGGCCAAATGTGCGAGCGAGACTGAGAACGACTGCAGTACATGCAGAAGTAAATGAAGCGACGTAATACTCAGCTTTTGTTCGAGTGTGTATACATATGCAAAATCTTCGTCCTATAAGTATGCAAAGACTTCATTTGCGAAATGAGAGTTTCAAAATATTATTTTTTAAATACTTGTTATGTACTTGCTTCTAGAAACAAGAGTATAAATTATCCTGCCGGTTGCGGTCGATTGTAGCCTTTTTACACTCTGAACAGGGATATATTAGTTTTGTGCAAAAAGTATGTAACTGGCAGAAGGAAGCATTACCCCATAAAGTATATATATTCTTGATCAGTAACAACATCCGAGTCGATTGAGCCATTTTCGTCTGCTGTCCGTCCGTCCGTCCGTCTATATGAACGGGTCGATCTCAGCAATTATAAGAGCTAGAGACTATAAATTTGACAAGAAAATTCCTTTATACCACAATCAAATTTATTTTAAATTTTAAATAGCTCCCCCATTTCCATCGCAAAACGAAGAAAACCAATATTGGCCACATTTTTTAACGTAGACACCTCTAACTGATCAGATGCGTAAAGAATATTATAAAGAAGGAATGCTGAAAGTTTCATCAAGATCGGTTAATAAATAAGACAGATAATCAGAAAAGAAATATAAGTATTTTTTCCATTGAATCGTTGGGTTTTACGGACAGGCCAAATGTGCGAGCGAGACTGAGAACGACTGCAGTACATGCAGAAGTAAATGAAGCGACGTAATACTCAGCTTTTGTTCGAGTGTGTATACATATGCAAAATCTTCGTCCTATAAGTATGCAAAGACTTCATTTGCGAAATGAGAGTTTCAAAATATTATTTTTTAAATACTTGTTATGTACTTGCCATAAAATAGCTTATAAAAACTTTTATTAAGAACCCTTTACAGAGTATTATCCTGCCGGTTGCGGTCGATTGTAGCCTTTTTACACTCTGTACAGGGATATATTAGTTTTGTGCAAAAAGTATGTAACGGGCAAAAGGAAGCATCACCCCATAAAGTATATATATTCTTGATCAGTATCAACATCCGAGTCGATTGAGCCATTTTCGTCTGCTGTCCGTCCGTCTGTCCGTCTATATGAACGGGTCGATCTCAGCAATTATAAGAGCTAGAGACTATAAATTTGACAAGAAAATTCCTTTATACCACAATCAAATTTATTTTAAATTTTAAATAGCTCCCCCATTTCCATCGCAAAACGAAGAAAACCAATATTGGCCACATTTTTTAACGTAGACGCCTCTAACTGATCAGATGCGTAAAGAATATTATATAGAAGGAATGCTGAAAGTTTCATCAAGATCGGTTAATAAATAAGACAGATAATCAGAATGGAAATATAAGTATTTTTTCCATTGAATCGTTGGGCTTTACGGACAGGCCAAATGTGCGAGCGAGACTGAGAACGACTGCAGTACATGCAGAAGTAAATGAAGCGACGTAATACTCAGCTTTTGTTCGAGTGTGTATACATATGCAAAATCTTCGTCCTATAAGTATGCAAAGACTTCATTTGCGAAATGAGAGTTTCAAAATATTATTTTTTAAATACTTGTTATGTACTTGCTTCTAGTAAATCAATAGACTTATCAACTATTTTATTATGAACCCTTTACAGAGTATTATCCTGCCGGTTACGGTCGATTGTAGCCTTTTTACACTCTGTACAGGGATATATTAGTTTTGTGCAAAAAGTATGTAACGGGCAAAAGGAAGCATCACCCCATAAAGTATATATATTCTTGATCAGTATCAACATCCGAGTCGATTGAGCCATTTTCGTCTGCTGTCCGTCCGTCCGTCCGTCTATATGAACGGGTCGATCTCAGCAATTATAAGAGCTAGAGACTATAAATTTGACAAGAAAATTCCTTTATACCACAATCAAATTTATTTTAAATTTTAAATAGCTCCCCCATTTCTATCGCAAAACGAAGAAAACCAATATTGGCCACATTTTTTCAACGTAGACGCCTCTAACTGATCAGATGCGTAAAGAATATTATATAGAAGGAATGCTGAAAGTTTCATCAAGATCGGTTAATAAATAAGACAGATAATCAGAATGGAAATATAAGTATTTTTTCCATTGAATCGTTGGGCTTTACGGGCAGGCCAAATGTGCGAGCGAGACTGAGAACGACTGCAGTACATGCAGAAGTAAATGAAGCGACGTAATACTCAGCTTTTGTTCGAGTGTGTATACATATGCAAAATCTTCGTCCTATAAGTATGCAAAGACTTCATTTGCGAAATGAGAGTTTCAAAATATTATTTTTTAAATACTTGTTATGTACATTGCTTTACAGAGTATTATCCTGCCGGTTACGGTCGATTGTAGCCTTTTTACACTCTGAACAGGGATATATTAGTTTTGTGCAAAAAGTATGTAACTGGCAGAAGGAAGCATTACCCCATAAAGTATATATATTCTTGATCAGTATCAACATCCGAGTCGATTGAGCCATTTTCGTCTGCTGTCCGTCCGTCCGTCCGTCTATATGAACGGGTCGATCTCAGCAATTATAAGAGCTAGAGACTATAAATTTGACAAGAAAATTCCTTTATACCACAATCAAATTTATTTTAAATTTTAAATAGCTCCCCCATTTCCATCGCAAAACGAAGAAAACCAATATTGGCCACATTTTTTAACGTAGACGCCTCTAACTGATCAGATGCGTAAAGAATATTATAAAGAAGGAATGCTGAAAGTTTCATCAAGATCGGTTAATAAATAAGACAGATAATCAGAATAGAAATATAAGTATTTTTTCCATTGAATCGTTGGGCTTTACGGGCAGGCCAAATGTGCGAGCGAGACTGAGAACGACTGCAGTACATGCAGAAGTAAATGAAGCGACGTAATACTCAGCTTTTGTTCGAGTGTGTATACATATGCAAAATCTTCGTCCTATAAGTATGCAAAGACTTCATTTGCGAAATGAGAGTTTCAAAATATTATTTTTTAAATACTTGTTATGTACTTGCTTCTAGTAAATCAATGACTTATCAAAATACTTTTATTATAGAACCCTTTACAGAGTATTATCCTGCCGGTTACGGTCGACTGTAGCCTTTTTACACTCTGTACAGGGATATATTAGTTTTGTGCAAAATGTATGTAACGGGCAAAAGGAAGCATCACCCCATAAAGTATATATATTCTTGATCAGTATCAACATCCGAGTCGATTGAGCCATTTTCGTCTGCTGTCCGTCCGTCCGTCCGTCTATATGAACGGGTCGATCTCAGCAATTATAAGAGCTAGAGACTATAAATTTGACAAGAAAATTCCTTTATACCACAATCAAATTTATTTTAAATTTTAAATAGCTCCCCCATTTCCATCGCAAAACGAAGAAAACCAATATTGGCCACATTTTTCAACGTAGACGCCTCTAACTGATCAGATGCGTAAAGAATATTATATAGAAGGAATGCTGAAAGTTTCATCAAGATCGGTTAATAAATAAGACAGATAATCAGAATAGAAATATAAGTATTTTTTCCATTGAATCGTTGGGCTTTACGGGCAGGCCATGTGTGCGAGCGAGACTGAGAACGACTGCAGTACATGCAGAAGTAAATGAAGCGACGTAATACTCAGCTTTTGTTCGAGTGTGTATACATATGCAAAATCTTCGTCCTATAAGTATGCAAAGACTTCATTTGCGAAATGAGAGTTTCAAAATATTATTTTTTAAATACTTGTTATGTACTTAAATATTTTAAAGACCTTTACAGAGTATTATCCTGCCGGTTACGGTCGATTGTAGCCTTTTTACACTCTGAACAGGGATATATTAGTTTTGTGCAAAAAGTATGTAACTGGCAGAAGGAAGCATTACCCCATAAAGTATATATATTCTTGATCAGTATCAACATCCGAGTCGATTGAGCCATTTTCGTCTGCTGTCCGTCCGTCTGTCCGTCTATATGAACGGGTCGATCTCAGCAATTATAAGAGCTAGAGACTATAAATTTGACAAGAAAATTCCTTTATACCACAATCAAATTTATTTTAAATTTTAAATAGCTCCCCCATTTCCATCGCAAAACGAAGAAAACCAATATTGGCCACATTTTTAACGTAGACGCCTCTAACTGATCAGATGCGTAAAGAATATTATATAGAAGGAATGCTGAAAGTTTCATCAAGATCGGTTAATAAATAAGACAGATAATCAGAATAGAAATATAAGTATTTTTTCCATTGAATCGTTGGGCTTTACGGGCAGGCCAAATGTGCGAGCGAGACTGAGAACGACTGCAGTACATGCAGAAGTAAATGAAGCGACGTAATACTCAGCTTTTGTTCGAGTGTGTATACATATGCAAAATCTTCGTCCTATAAGTATGCAAAGACTTCATTTGCGAAATGAGAGTTTCAAAATATTATTTTTTAAATACTTGTTATGTACTTGCTAAATTCAAAACTTTTTAACCCTTTACAGAGTATTATCCTGCCGGTTACGGTCGATTGTAGCCTTTTTACACTCTGTACAGGGATATATTAGTTTTGTGCAAAAAGTATGTAACTGGCAAAAGGAAGCATTACCCCATAAAGTATATATATTCTTGATCAGTATCAACATCCGAGTCGATTGAGCCATTTTCGTCTGCTGTCCGTCCGTCCGTCCGTCTATATGAACGGGTCGATCTCAGCAATTATAAGAGCTAGAGACTATAAATTTGACAAGAAAATTCCTTTATACCACAATCAAATTTATTTTAAATTTTAAATAGCTCCCCCATTTCTATCGCAAAACGAAGAAAACCAATATTGGCCACATTTTTCAACGTAGACGCCTCTAACTGATCAGATGCGTAAAGAATATTATATAGAAGGAATGCTGAAAGTTTCATCAAGATCGGTTAATAAATAAGACAGATAATCAGAATAGAAATATAAGTATTTTTTCCATTGAATCGTTGGGCTTTACGGGCAGGCCAAATGTGCGAGCGAGACTGAGAACGACTGCAGTACATGCAGAAGTAAATGAAGCGACGTAATACTCAGCTTTTGTTCGAGTGTGTATACATATGCAAAATCTTCGTCCTATAAGTATGCAAAGACTTCATTTGCGAAATGAGAGTTTCAAAATATTATTTTTTAAATACTTGTTATGTACTTGCTTCTACAGAGTATTATCCTGCCGGTTGCGGTCGATTGTAGCCTTTTTACACTCTGAACAGGGATATATTAGTTTTGTGCAAAAAGTATGTAACTGGCAGAAGGAAGCATTACCCCATAAAGTATATATATTCTTGATCAGTATCAGCATCCGAGTCGATTGAGCCATTTTCGTCTGCTGTCCGTCCGTCCGTCCGTCTATATGAACGGGTCGATCTCAGCAATTATAAGAGCTAGAGACTATAAATTTGACAAGAAAATTCCTTTATACCACAATCAAATTTATTTTAAATTTTAAATAGCTCCCCCATTTCCATCGCAAAACGAAGAAAACCAATATTGGCCACATTTTTTAACGTAGACACCTCTAACTGATCAGATGCGTAAAGAATATTATAAAGAAGGAATGCTGAAAGTTTCATCAAGATCGGTTAATAAATAAGACAGATAATCAGAATAGAAATATAAGTATTTTTTCCATTGAATCGTTGGGCTTTACGGACAGGCCAAATGTGCGAGCGAGACTGAGAACGACTGCAGTACATGCAGAAGTAAATGAAGCGACGTAATACTCAGCTTTTGTTCGAGTGTGTATACATATGCAAAATCTTCGTCCTATAAGTATGCAAAGACTTCATTTGCGAAATGAGAGTTTCAAAATATTATTTTTTAAATACTTGTTATGTACTTGCTTCTAGTAAATCAAGACAAAACAAGAAAAGTATTATCCTGCCGGTTACGGTCGACTGTAGCCTTTTTACACTCTGTACAGGGATATATTAGTTTTGTGCAAAAAGTATGTAACTGGCAGAAGGAAGCATTACCCCATAAAGTATATATATTCTTGATCAGTATCAACATCCGAGTCGATTGAGCCATTTTCGTCTGCTGTCCGTCCGTCCGTCCGTCTATATGAACGGGTCGATCTCAGCAATTATAAGAGCTAGAGACTATAAATTTGACAAGAAAATTCCTTTATACCACAATCAAATTTATTTTAAATTTTAAATAGCTCCCCCATTTCCATCGCAAAACGAAGAAAACCAATATTGGCCACATTTTTTTAACGTAGACGCCTCTAACTGATCAGATGCGTAAAGAATATTATATAGAAGGAATGCTGAAAGTTTCATCAAGATCGGTTAATAAATAAGACAGATAATCAGAATGGAAATATAAGTATTTTTTCCATTGAATCGTTGGGCTTTACGGGCAGGCCATATGTGCGAGCGAGACTGAGAACGACTGCAGTACATGCAGAAGTAAATGAAGCGACGTAATACTCAGCTTTTGTTCGAGTGTGTATACATATGCAAAATCTTCGTCCTATAAGTATGCAAAGACTTCATTTGCGAAATGAGAGTTTCAAAATATTATTTTTTAAATACTTGTTATGTACTTGCTTCTAGTAAATCAATAGACTTATCAAAATACTTTTATTATGAACCCTTACAGAGTATTATCCTGCCGGTTACGGTCGACTGTAGCCTTTTTACACTCTGTACAGGGATATATTAGTTTTGTGCAAAAAGTATGTAACTGGCAGAAGGAAGCATTACCCCATAAAGTATATATATTCTTGATCAGTATCAACATCCGAGTCGATTGAGCCATTTTCGTCTGCTGTCCGTCCGTCCGTCCGTCTATATGAACGGGTCGAGCTCAGCAATTATAAGAGCTAGAGACTATAAATTTGACAAGAAAATTCCTTTATACCACAATCAAATTTATTTTAAATTTTAAATAGCTCCCCCATTTCCATCGCAAAACGAAGAAAACCAATATTGGCCACATTTTTTAACGTAGACACCTCTAACTGATCAGATGCGTAAAGAATATTATAAAGAAGGAATGCTGAAAGTTTCATCAAGATCGGTTAATAAATAAGACAGATAATCAGAATAGAAATATAAGTATTTTTTCCATTGAATCGTTGGGCTTTACGGACAGGCCAAATGTGCGAGCGAGACTGAGAACGACTGCAGTACATGCAGAAGTAAATGAAGCGACGTAATACTCAGCTTTTGTTCGAGTGTGTATACATATGCAAAATCTTCGTCCTATAAGTATGCAAAGACTTCATTTGCGAAATGAGAGTTTCAAAATATTATTTTTTAAATACTTGTTATGTACTTGCTTCTAGTAAATCAATAGACTTATCAAAAACTTTATTATAGAACCCTTTACAGAGTATTATCCTGCCGGTTACGGTCGACTGTAGCCTTTTTACACTCTGTACAGGGATATATTAGTTTTGTGCAAAAAGTATGTAACGGGCAAAAGGAAGCATTACCCCATAAAGTATATATATTCTTGATCAGTATCAACATCCGAGTCGATTGAGCCATTTTCGTCTGCTGTCCGTCCGTCCGTCCGTCTATATGAACGGGTCGATCTCAGCAATTATAAGAGCTAGAGACTATAAATTTGACAAGAAAATTCCTTTATACCACAATCAAATTTATTTTAAATTTTAAATAGCTCCCCCATTTCCATCGCAAAACGAAGAAAACCAATATTGGCCACATTTTTTAACGTAGACGCCTCTAACTGATCAGATGCGTAAAGAATATTATATAGAAGGAATGCTGAAAGTTTCATCAAGATCGGTTAATAAATAAGACAGATAATCAGAATAGAAATATAAGTATTTTTTCCATTGAATCGTTGGGCTTTACGGACAGGCCAAATGTGCGAGCGAGACTGAGAACGACTGCAGTACATGCAGAAGTAAATGAAGCGACGTAATACTCAGCTTTTGTTCGAGTGTGTATACATATGCAAAATCTTCGTCCTATAAGTATGCAAAGACTTCATTTGCGAAATGAGAGTTTCAAAATATTATTTTTTAAATACTTGTTATGTACTTGCTTCTAGTAAATCAACTTATCAAAATACTTTATTATAGAACCCTTTACAGAGTATTATCCTGCCGGTTACGGTCGACTGTAGCCTTTTTACACTCTGTACAGGGATATATTAGTTTTGTGCAAAAAGTATGTAACTGGCAAAAGGAAGCATTACCCCATAAAGTATATATATTCTTGATCAGTATCAACATCCGAGTCGATTGAGCCATTTTCGTCTGCTGTCCGTCCGTCCGTCCGTCTATATGAACGGGTCGAGCTCAGCAATTATAAGAGCTAGAGACTATAAATTTGACAAGAAAATTCCTTTATACCACAATCAAATTTATTTTAAATTTTAAATAGCTCCCCCATTTCCATCGCAAAACGAAGAAAACCAATATTGGCCACATTTTTCAACGTAGACGCCTCTAACTGATCAGATGCGTAAAGAATATTATATAGAAGGAATGCTGAAAGTTTCATCAAGATCGGTTAATAAATAAGACAGATAATCAGAATAGAAATATAAGTATTTTTTCCATTGAATCGTTGGGCTTTACGGGCAGGCCATGTGTGCGAGCGAGACTGAGAACGACTGCAGTACATGCAGAAGTAAATGAAGCGACGTAATACTCAGCTTTTGTTCGAGTGTGTATACATATGCAAAATCTTCGTCCTATAAGTATGCAAAGACTTCATTTGCGAAATGAGAGTTTCAAAATATTATTTTTTAAATACTTGTTATGTACTTGCTTCTACAGAGTTTCATATTATCCTGCCGGTTACGGTCGATTGTAGCCTTTTTACACTCTGAACAGGGATATATTAGTTTTGTGCAAAAAGTATGTAACTGGCAGAAGGAAGCATTACCCCATAAAGTATATATATTCTTGATCAGTATCAGCATCCGAGTCGATTGAGCCATTTTCGTCTGCTGTCCGTCCGTCCGTCCGTCTATATGAACGGGTCGATCTCAGCAATTATAAGAGCTAGAGACTATAAATTTGACAAGAAAATTCCTTTATACCACAATCAAATTTATTTTAAATTTTAAATAGCTCCCCCATTTCCATCGCAAAACGAAGAAAACCAATATTGGCCACATTTTTTAACGTAGACACCTCTAACTGATCAGATGCGTAAAGAATATTATAAAGAAGGAATGCTGAAAGTTTCATCAAGATCGGTTAATAAATAAGACAGATAATCAGAATAGAAATATAAGTATTTTTTCCATTGAATCGTTGGGTTTTACGGACAGGCCAAATGTGCGAGCGAGACTGAGAACGACTGCAGTACATGCAGAAGTAAATGAAGCGACGTAATACTCAGCTTTTGTTCGAGTGTGTATACATATGCAAAATCTTCGTCCTATAAGTATGCAAAGACTTCATTTGCGAAATGAGAGTTTCAAAATATTATTTTTTAAATACTTGTTATGTACTTGCTTCTAGTAAATCAATAGACTTATCAAAATACTTTTATTATAGAACCCTTTACAGAGTATTATCCTGCCGGTTACGGTCGACTGTAGCTTTTTACACTCTGTACAGGGATATATTAGTTTTGTGCAAAATGTATGTAACGGGCAAAAGGAAGCATCACCCCATAAAGTATATATATTCTTGATCAGTAACAACATCCGAGTCGATTGAGCCATTTTCGTCTGCTGTCCGTCCGTCTGTCCGTCTATATGAACGGGTCGAGCTCAGCAATTATAAGAGCTAGAGACTATAAATTTGACAAGAAAATTCCTTTATACCACAATCAAATTTATTTTAAATTTTAAATAGCTCCCCCATTTCTATCGCAAAACGAAGAAAACCAATATTGGCCACATTTTTCAACGTAGACGCCTCTAACTGATCAGATGCGTAAAGAATATTATATAGAAGGAATGCTGAAAGTTTCATCAAGATCGGTTAATAAATAAGACAGATAATCAGAATAGAAATATAAGTATTTTTTCCATTGAATCGTTGGGCTTTACGGGCAGGCCATGTGTGCGAGCGAGACTGAGAACGACTGCAGTACATGCAGAAGTAAATGAAGCGACGTAATACTCAGCTTTTGTTCGAGTGTGTATACATATGCAAAATCTTCGTCCTATAAGTATGCAAAGACTTCATTTGCGAAATGAGAGTTTCAAAATATTATTTTTTAAATACTTGTTATGTACTTGCTTTACAGAGTATTATCCTGCCGGTTACGGTCGATTGTAGCCTTTTTACACTCTGAACAGGGATATATTAGTTTTGTGCAAAAAGTATGTAACTGGCAGAAGGAAGCATTACCCCATAAAGTATATATATTCTTGATCAGTATCAGCATCCGAGTCGATTGAGCCATTTTCGTCTGCTGTCCGTCCGTCCGTCCGTCTATATGAACGGGTCGATCTCAGCAATTATAAGAGCTAGAGACTATAAATTTGACAAGAAAATTCCTTTATACCACAATCAAATTTATTTTAAATTTTAAATAGCTCCCCCATTTCCATCGCAAAACGAAGAAAACCAATATTGGCCACATTTTTTAACGTAGACACCTCTAACTGATCAGATGCGTAAAGAATATTATAAAGAAGGAATGCTGAAAGTTTCATCAAGATCGGTTAATAAATAAGACAGATAATCAGAAAAGAAATATAAGTATTTTTTCCATTGAATCGTTGGGTTTTACGGACAGGCCAAATGTGCGAGCGAGACTGAGAACGACTGCAGTACATGCAGAAGTAAATGAAGCGACGTAATACTCAGCTTTTGTTCGAGTGTGTATACATATGCAAAATCTTCGTCCTATAAGTATGCAAAGACTTCATTTGCGAAATGAGAGTTTCAAAATATTATTTTTTAAATACTTGTTATGTACTTGCTTCTAGTAAATCAATAGACTTATCAAAATACTTTTATTATAGAACCCTTTACAGAGTATTATCCTGCCGGTTACGGTCGACTGTAGCTTTTTACACTCTGTACAGGGATATATTAGTTTTGTGCAAAATGTATGTAACGGGCAAAAGGAAGCATCACCCCATAAAGTATATATATTCTTGATCAGTATCAACATCCGAGTCGATTGAGCCATTTTCGTCTGCTGTCCGTCCGTCTGTCCGTCTATATGAACGGGTCGAGCTCAGCAATTATAAGAGCTAGAGACTATAAATTTGACAAGAAAATTCCTTTATACCACAATCAAATTTATTTTAAATTTTAAATAGCTCCCCCATTTCCATCGCAAAACGAAGAAAACCAATATTGGCCACATTTTTCAACGTAGACGCCTCTAACTGATCAGATGCGTAAAGAATATTATATAGAAGGAATGCTGAAAGTTTCATCAAGATCGGTTAATAAATAAGACAGATAATCAGAATAGAAATATAAGTATTTTTTCCATTGAATCGTTGGGCTTTACGGGCAGGCCATGTGTGCGAGCGAGACTGAGAACGACTGCAGTACATGCAGAAGTAAATGAAGCGACGTAATACTCAGCTTTTGTTCGAGTGTGTATACATATGCAAAATCTTCGTCCTATAAGTATGCAAAGACTTCATTTGCGAAATGAGAGTTTCAAAATATTATTTTTTAAATACTTGTTATGTACTTGCTTTACAGAGTATTATCCTGCCGGTTGCGGTCGATTGTAGCCTTTTTACACTCTGAACAGGGATATATTAGTTTTGTGCAAAAAGTATGTAACTGGCAGAAGGAAGCATTACCCCATAAAGTATATATATTCTTGATCAGTATCAGCATCCGAGTCGATTGAGCCATTTTCGTCTGCTGTCCGTCCGTCCGTCCGTCTATATGAACGGGTCGATCTCAGCAATTATAAGAGCTAGAGACTATAAATTTGACAAGAAAATTCCTTTATACCACAATCAAATTTATTTTAAATTTTAAATAGCTCCCCCATTTCCATCGCAAAACGAAGAAAACCAATATTGGCCACATTTTTTAACGTAGACGCCTCTAACTGATCAGATGCGTAAAGAATATTATATAGAAGGAATGCTGAAAGTTTCATCAAGATCGGTTAATAAATAAGACAGATAATCAGAATAGAAATATAAGTATTTTTTCCATTGAATCGTTGGGCTTTACGGACAGGCCAAATGTGCGAGCGAGACTGAGAACGACTGCAGTACATGCAGAAGTAAATGAAGCGACGTAATACTCAGCTTTTGTTCGAGTGTGTATACATATGCAAAATCTTCGTCCTATAAGTATGCAAAGACTTCATTTGCGAAATGAGAGTTTCAAAATATTATTTTTATAAATACTTGTTATTCTTCTTTTAGTAAATCAATAGACTTATCAAAATACTTTTATTATAGAACCCTTTACAGAGTATTATCCTGCCGGTTACGGTCGACTGTAGCCTTTTTACACTCTGTACAGGGATATATTAGTTTTGTGCAAAAAGTATGTAACGGGCAAAAGGAAGCATCACCCCATAAAGTATATATATTCTTGATCAGTATCAACATCCGAGTCGATTGAGCCATTTTCGTCTGCTGTCCGTCCGTCTGTCCGTCTATATGAACGGGTCGATCTCAGCAATTATAAGAGCTAGAGACTATAAATTTGACAAGAAAATTCCTTTATACCACAATCAAATTTATTTTAAATTTTAAATAGCTCCCCCATTTCCATCGCAAAACGAAGAAAACCAATATTGGCCACATTTTTTAACGTAGACGCCTCTAACTGATCAGATGCGTAAAGAATATTATATAGAAGGAATGCTGAAAGTTTCATCAAGATCGGTTAATAAATAAGACAGATAATCAGAATAGAAATATAAGTATTTTTTCCATTGAATCGTTGGGCTTTACGGGCAGGCCATGTGTGCGAGCGAGACTGAGAACGACTGCAGTACATGCAGAAGTAAATGAAGCGACGTAATACTCAGCTTTTGTTCGAGTGTGTATACATATGCAAAATCTTCGTCCTATAAGTATGCAAAGACTTCATTTGCGAAATGAGAGTTTCAAAATATTATTTTTTAAATACTTGTTATGTACTTGCTTCTAGTAAACTACTTATCAAAATACTTTTATTATAGAACCCTTTACAGAGTATTATCCTGCCGGTTACGGTCGATTGTAGCCTTTTTACACTCTGTACAGGGATATATTAGTTTTGTGCAAAAAGTATGTAACTGGCAAAAGGAAGCATTACCCCATAAAGTATATATATTCTTGATCAGTATCAACATCCGAGTCGATTGAGCCATTTTCGTCTGCTGTCCGTCCGTCCGTCCGTCTATATGAACGGGTCGATCTCAGCAATTATAAGAGCTAGAGACTATAAATTTGACAAGAAAATTCCTTTATACCACAATCAAATTTATTTTAAATTTTAAATAGCTCCCCCATTTCCATCGCAAAACGAAGAAAACCAATATTGGCCACATTTTTTAACGTAGACACCTCTAACTGATCAGATGCGTAAAGAATATTATAAAGAAGGAATGCTGAAAGTTTCATCAAGATCGGTTAATAAATAAGACAGATAATCAGAATAGAAATATAAGTATTTTTTCCATTGAATCGTTGGGCTTTACGGACAGGCCAAATGTGCGAGCGAGACTGAGAACGACTGCAGTACATGCAGAAGTAAATGAAGCGACGTAATACTCAGCTTTTGTTCGAGTGTGTATACATATGCAAAATCTTCGTCCTATAAGTATGCAAAGACTTCATTTGCGAAATGAGAGTTTCAAAATATTATTTTTTAAATACTTGTTATGTACTTGCTTCTAGTAAATCAATTATCAAAACTTTATTTGAACCCTTTACAGAGTATTATCCTGCCGGTTACGGTCGATTGTAGCCTTTTTACACTCTGTACAGGGATATATTAGTTTTGTGCAAAAAGTATGTAACGGGCAAAAGGAAGCATTACCCCATAAAGTATATATATTCTTGATCAGTATCAACATCCGAGTCGATTGAGCCATTTTCGTCTGCTGTCCGTCCGTCCGTCCGTCTATATGAACGGGTCGATCTCAGCAATTATAAGAGCTAGAGACTATAAATTTGACAAGAAAATTCCTTTATACCACAATCAAATTTATTTTAAATTTTAAATAGCTCCCCCATTTCTATCGCAAAACGAAGAAAACCAATATTGGCCACATTTTTTAACGTAGACGCCTCTAACTGATCAGATGCGTAAAGAATATTATATAGAAGGAATGCTGAAAGTTTCATCAAGATCGGTTAATAAATAAGACAGATAATCAGAATAGAAATATAAGTATTTTTTCCATTGAATCGTTGGGCTTTACGGGCAGGCCAAATGTGCGAGCGAGACTGAGAACGACTGCAGTACATGCAGAAGTAAATGAAGCGACGTAATACTCAGCTTTTGTTCGAGTGTGTATACATATGCAAAATCTTCGTCCTATAAGTATGCAAAGACTTCATTTGCGAAATGAGAGTTTCAAAATATTATTTTTTAAATACTTGTTATGTACTTGCTTCTAGTAAATCAATAGACTTATCAAAAACTTTATTATAGAACCCTTTACAGAGTATTATCCTGCCGGTTACGGTCGACTGTAGCTTTTTACACTCTGTACAGGGATATATTAGTTTTGTGCAAAAAGTATGTAACTGGGCAAAAGGAAGCATCACCCCATAAAGTATATATATTCTTGATCAGTAACAACATCCGAGTCGATTGAGCCATTTTCGTCTGCTGTCCGTCCGTCCGTCCGTCCGTCTATATGAACGGGTCGAGCTCAGCAATTATAAGAGCTAGAGACTATAAATTTGACAAGAAAATTCCTTTATACCACAATCAAATTTATTTTAAATTTTAAATAGCTCCCCCATTTCCATCGCAAAACGAAGAAAACCAATATTGGCCACATTTTTTAACGTAGACGCCTCTAACTGATCAGATGCGTAAAGAATATTATATAGAAGGAATGCTGAAAGTTTCATCAAGATCGGTTAATAAATAAGACAGATAATCAGAATAGAAATATAAGTATTTTTTCCATTGAATCGTTGGGCTTTACGGACAGGCCAAATGTGCGAGCGAGACTGAGAACGACTGCAGTACATGCAGAAGTAAATGAAGCGACGTAATACTCAGCTTTTGTTCGAGTGTGTATACATATGCAAAATCTTCGTCCTATAAGTATGCAAAGACTTCATTTGCGAAATGAGAGTTTCAAAATATTATTTTTTAAATACTTGTTATGTACTTGCTTCTAGTAAATCAGAGTATTATCAAAACTTTAGCCGGTTGCGGTCGATTGTAGCCTTTTTTACACTCTGAACAGGGATATATTAGTTTTGTGCAAAAAGTATGTAACTGGCAGAAGGAAGCATTACCCCATAAAGTATATATATTCTTGATCAGTATCAGCATCCGAGTCGATTGAGCCATTTTCGTCTGCTGTCCGTCCGTCCGTCCGTCTATATGAACGGGTCGATCTCAGCAATTATAAGAGCTAGAGACTATAAATTTGACAAGAAAATTCCTTTATACCACAATCAAATTTATTTTAAATTTTAAATAGCTCCCCCATTTCCATCGCAAAACGAAGAAAACCAATATTGGCCACATTTTTTAACGTAGACACCTCTAACTGATCAGATGCGTAAAGAATATTATAAAGAAGGAATGCTGAAAGTTTCATCAAGATCGGTTAATAAATAAGACAGATAATCAGAATAGAAATATAAGTATTTTTTCCATTGAATCGTTGGGCTTTACGGACAGGCCAAATGTGCGAGCGAGACTGAGAACGACTGCAGTACATGCAGAAGTAAATGAAGCGACGTAATACTCAGCTTTTGTTCGAGTGTGTATACATATGCAAAATCTTCGTCCTATAAGTATGCAAAGACTTCATTTGCGAAATGAGAGTTTCAAAATATTATTTTTTAAATACTTGTTATGTACTTGCTTCTAGTAAATCAATAGACTTATCAAAATACTTTTATTATAGAACCCTTTACAGAGTATTATCCTGCCGGTTACGGTCGACTGTAGCCTTTTTACACTCTGTACAGGGATATATTAGTTTTGTGCAAAATGTATGTAACGGGCAAAAGGAAGCATCACCCCATAAAGTATATATATTCTTGATCAGTAACAACATCCGAGTCGATTGAGCCATTTTCGTCTGCTGTCCGTCCGTCTGTCCGTCTATATGAACGGGTCGATCTCAGCAATTATAAGAGCTAGAGACTATAAATTTGACAAGAAAATTCCTTTATACCACAATCAAATTTATTTTAAATTTTAAATAGCTCCCCCATTTCCATCGCAAAACGAAGAAAACCAATATTGGCCACATTTTTCAACGTAGACGCCTCTAACTGATCAGATGCGTAAAGAATATTATATAGAAGGAATGCTGAAAGTTTCATCAAGATCGGTTAATAAATAAGACAGATAATCAGAATAGAAATATAAGTATTTTTTCCATTGAATCGTTGGGCTTTACGGACAGGCCAAATGTGCGAGCGAGACTGAGAACGACTGCAGTACATGCAGAAGTAAATGAAGCGACGTAATACTCAGCTTTTGTTCGAGTGTGTATACATATGCAAAATCTTCGTCCTATAAGTATGCAAAGACTTCATTTGCGAAATGAGAGTTTCAAAATATTATTTTTTAAATACTTGTTATGTACTTGCTTCTAGTAAACAGAGTATTATCCTGCCGGTTGCGGTCGATTGTAGCCTTTTTACACTCTGAACAGGGATATATTAGTTTTGTGCAAAAAGTATGTAACTGGCAGAAGGAAGCATTACCCCATAAAGTATATATATTCTTGATCAGTATCAGCATCCGAGTCGATTGAGCCATTTTCGTCTGCTGTCCGTCCGTCCGTCCGTCTATATGAACGGGTCGATCTCAGCAATTATAAGAGCTAGAGACTATAAATTTGACAAGAAAATTCCTTTATACCACAATCAAATTTATTTTAAATTTTAAATAGCTCCCCCATTTCCATCGCAAAACGAAGAAAACCAATATTGGCCACATTTTTTAACGTAGACGCCTCTAACTGATCAGATGCGTAAAGAATATTATAAAGAAGGAATGCTGAAAGTTTCATCAAGATCGGTTAATAAATAAGACAGATAATCAGAATAGAAATATAAGTATTTTTTCCATTGAATCGTTGGGCTTTACGGACAGGCCAAATGTGCGAGCGAGACTGAGAACGACTGCAGTACATGCAGAAGTAAATGAAGCGACGTAATACTCAGCTTTTGTTCGAGTGTGTATACATATGCAAAATCTTCGTCCTATAAGTATGCAAAGACTTCATTTGCGAAATGAGAGTTTCAAAATATTATTTTTTAAATACTTGTTATGTACTTGCTTCTAGTAAATCAATAGACTTATCAAAATACTTTTATTATAGAACCCTTTACAGAGTATTATCCTGCCGGTTACGGTCGACTGTAGCTTTTTACACTCTGTACAGGGATATATTAGTTTTGTGCAAAATGTATGTAACGGGCAGAAAGGAAGCATCACCCCATAAAGTATATATATTCTTGATCAGTAACAACATCCGAGTCGATTGAGCCATTTTCGTCTGCTGTCCGTCCGTCTGTCCGTCTATATGAACGGGTCGAGCTCAGCAATTATAAGAGCTAGAGACTATAAATTTGACAAGAAAATTCCTTTATACCACAATCAAATTTATTTTAAATTTTAAATAGCTCCCCCATTTCCATCGCAAAACGAAGAAAACCAATATTGGCCACATTTTTTAACGTAGACGCCTCTAACTGATCAGATGCGTAAAGAATATTATATAGAAGGAATGCTGAAAGTTTCATCAAGATCGGTTAATAAATAAGACAGATAATCAGAATAGAAATATAAGTATTTTTTCCATTGAATCGTTGGGCTTTACGGACAGGCCAAATGTGCGAGCGAGACTGAGAACGACTGCAGTACATGCAGAAGTAAATGAAGCGACGTAATACTCAGCTTTTGTTCGAGTGTGTATACATATGCAAAATCTTCGTCCTATAAGTATGCAAAGACTTCATTTGCGAAATGAGAGTTTCAAAATATTATTTTTTAAATACTTGTTATGTACTTGCTTCTAGTAAACAATAGACTTATCAAAATACTTTTATTATAGAACCCTTTACAGAGTATTATCCTGCCGGTTACGGTCGATTGTAGCCTTTTTACACTCTGTACAGGGATATATTAGTTTTGTGCAAAAAGTATGTAACGGGCAGAAGGAAGCATTACCCCATAAAGTATATATATTCTTGATCAGTATCAACATCCGAGTCGATTGAGCCATTTTCGTCTGCTGTCCGTCCGTCCGTCCGTCTATATGAACGGGTCGATCTCAGCAATTATAAGAGCTAGAGACTATAAATTTGACAAGAAAATTCCTTTATACCACAATCAAATTTATTTTAAATTTTAAATAGCTCCCCCATTTCCATCGCAAAACGAAGAAAACCAATATTGGCCACATTTTTTAACGTAGACACCTCTAACTGATCAGATGCGTAAAGAATATTATAAAGAAGGAATGCTGAAAGTTTCATCAAGATCGGTTAATAAATAAGACAGATAATCAGAATAGAAATATAAGTATTTTTTCCATTGAATCGTTGGGCTTTACGGACAGGCCAAATGTGCGAGCGAGACTGAGAACGACTGCAGTACATGCAGAAGTAAATGAAGCGACGTAATACTCAGCTTTTGTTCGAGTGTGTATACATATGCAAAATCTTCGTCCTATAAGTATGCAAAGACTTCATTTGCGAAATGAGAGTTTCAAAATATTATTTTTTAAATACTTGTTATGTACTTGCTTCTAGTAAATCAATAGACTTATCAAAATACTTTTATTATAGAACCCTTTACAGAGTATTATCCTGCCGGTTACGGTCGACTGTAGCTTTTTACACTCTGTACAGGGATATATTAGTTTTGTGCAAAATGTATGTAACGGGCAAAAGGAAGCATCACCCCATAAAGTATATATATTCTTGATCAGTAACAACATCCGAGTCGATTGAGCCATTTTCGTCTGCTGTCCGTCCGTCTGTCCGTCTATATGAACGGGTCGAGCTCAGCAATTATAAGAGCTAGAGACTATAAATTTGACAAGAAAATTCCTTTATACCACAATCAAATTTATTTTAAATTTTAAATAGCTCCCCCATTTCCATCGCAAAACGAAGAAAACCAATATTGGCCACATTTTTCAACGTAGACGCCTCTAACTGATCAGATGCGTAAAGAATATTATATAGAAGGAATGCTGAAAGTTTCATCAAGATCGGTTAATAAATAAGACAGATAATCAGAATAGAAATATAAGTATTTTTTCCATTGAATCGTTGGGCTTTACGGGCAGGCCATGTGTGCGAGCGAGACTGAGAACGACTGCAGTACATGCAGAAGTAAATGAAGCGACGTAATACTCAGCTTTTGTTCGAGTGTGTATACATATGCAAAATCTTCGTCCTATAAGTATGCAAAGACTTCATTTGCGAAATGAGAGTTTCAAAATATTATTTTTTAAATACTTGTTATGTACTTGCTTTACAAGAGTATTATACCTGCCGCCGTTACGGTCGATTGTAGCCTTTTTACACTCTGAACAGGGATATATTAGTTTTGTGCAAAAAGTATGTAACTGGCAGAAGGAAGCATTACCCCATAAAGTATATATATTCTTGATCAGTATCAGCATCCGAGTCGATTGAGCCATTTTCGTCTGCTGTCCGTCCGTCCGTCCGTCTATATGAACGGGTCGATCTCAGCAATTATAAGAGCTAGAGACTATAAATTTGACAAGAAAATTCCTTTATACCACAATCAAATTTATTTTAAATTTTAAATAGCTCCCCCATTTCCATCGCAAAACGAAGAAAACCAATATTGGCCACATTTTTTAACGTAGACGCCTCTAACTGATCAGATGCGTAAAGAATATTATATAGAAGGAATGCTGAAAGTTTCATCAAGATCGGTTAATAAATAAGACAGATAATCAGAATAGAAATATAAGTATTTTTTCCATTGAATCGTTGGGCTTTACGGACAGGCCAAATGTGCGAGCGAGACTGAGAACGACTGCAGTACATGCAGAAGTAAATGAAGCGACGTAATACTCAGCTTTTGTTCGAGTGTGTATACATATGCAAAATCTTCGTCCTATAAGTATGCAAAGACTTCATTTGCGAAATGAGAGTTTCAAAATATTATTTTTTAAATACTTGTTATGTACTTGCTTCTAGTAAATCAATAGACTTATCAAAAACTTTTATTATAGAACCCTTTACAGAGTATTATCCTGCCGGTTACGGTCGACTGTAGCCTTTTTACACTCTGTACAGGGATATATTAGTTTTGTGCAAAATGTATGTAACGGGCAAAAGGAAGCATCACCCCATAAAGTATATATATTCTTGATCAGTATCAACATCCGAGTCGATTGAGCCATTTTCGTCTGCTGTCCGTCCGTCCGTCCGTCTATATGAACGGGTCGAGCTCAGCAATTATAAGAGCTAGAGACTATAAATTTGACAAGAAAATTCCTTTATACCACAATCAAATTTATTTTAAATTTTAAATAGCTCCCCCATTTCCATCGCAAAACGAAGAAAACCAATATTGGCCACATTTTTCAACGTAGACGCCTCTAACTGATCAGATGCGTAAAGAATATTATATAGAAGGAATGCTGAAAGTTTCATCAAGATCGGTTAATAAATAAGACAGATAATCAGAATAGAAATATAAGTATTTTTTCCATTGAATCGTTGGGCTTTACGGGCAGGCCAAATGTGCGAGCGAGACTGAGAACGACTGCAGTACATGCAGAAGTAAATGAAGCGACGTAATACTCAGCTTTTGTTCGAGTGTGTATACATATGCAAAATCTTCGTCCTATAAGTATGCAAAGACTTCATTTGCGAAATGAGAGTTTCAAAATATTATTTTTTAAATACTTGTTATGTACTTGCTTCTAGTAACAGAGTTAAAATACTTTTATTATAGAACCCTTTAGCCCCGGTTACGGTCGATTGTAGCCTTTTTACACTCTGAACAGGGATATATTAGTTTTGTGCAAAAAGTATGTAACTGGCAGAAGGAAGCATTACCCCATAAAGTATATATATTCTTGATCAGTATCAGCATCCGAGTCGATTGAGCCATTTTCGTCTGCTGTCCGTCCGTCCGTCCGTCTATATGAACGGGTCGATCTCAGCAATTATAAGAGCTAGAGACTATAAATTTGACAAGAAAATTCCTTTATACCACAATCAAATTTATTTTAAATTTTAAATAGCTCCCCCATTTCTATCGCAAAACGAAGAAAACCAATATTGGCCACATTTTTCAACGTAGACGCCTCTAACTGATCAGATGCGTAAAGAATATTATATAGAAGGAATGCTGAAAGTTTCATCAAGATCGGTTAATAAATAAGACAGATAATCAGAATGGAAATATAAGTATTTTTTCCATTGAATCGTTGGGCTTTACGGACAGGCCAAATGTGCGAGCGAGACTGAGAACGACTGCAGTACATGCAGAAGTAAATGAAGCGACGTAATACTCAGCTTTTGTTCGAGTGTGTATACATATGCAAAATCTTCGTCCTATAAGTATGCAAAGACTTCATTTGCGAAATGAGAGTTTCAAAATATTATTTTTTAAATACTTGTTATGTACTTGCTTAAATCCCTACAGAGTATTATCCTGCCGGTTGCGGTCGATTGTAGCCTTTTTACACTCTGAACAGGGATATATTAGTTTTGTGCAAAAAGTATGTAACTGGCAGAAGGAAGCATTACCCCATAAAGTATATATATTCTTGATCAGTATCAGCATCCGAGTCGATTGAGCCATTTTCGTCTGCTGTCCGTCCGTCCGTCCGTCTATATGAACGGGTCGATCTCAGCAATTATAAGAGCTAGAGACTATAAATTTGACAAGAAAATTCCTTTATACCACAATCAAATTTATTTTAAATTTTAAATAGCTCCCCCATTTCCATCGCAAAACGAAGAAAACCAATATTGGCCACATTTTTTAACGTAGACACCTCTAACTGATCAGATGCGTAAAGAATATTATAAAGAAGGAATGCTGAAAGTTTCATCAAGATCGGTTAATAAATAAGACAGATAATCAGAATAGAAATATAAGTATTTTTTCCATTGAATCGTTGGGTTTTACGGACAGGCCAAATGTGCGAGCGAGACTGAGAACGACTGCAGTACATGCAGAAGTAAATGAAGCGACGTAATACTCAGCTTTTGTTCGAGTGTGTATACATATGCAAAATCTTCGTCCTATAAGTATGCAAAGACTTCATTTGCGAAATGAGAGTTTCAAAATATTATTTTTTAAATACTTGTTATGTACTTGCTTCTAGTAAATCAATAGACTTATCAAAATACTTTTATTATAGAACCCTTTACAGAGTATTATCCTGCCGGTTACGGTCGACTGTAGCTTTTTACACTCTGTACAGGGATATATTAGTTTTGTGCAAAATGTATGTAACGGGCAAAAGGAAGCATCACCCCATAAAGTATATATATTCTTGATCAGTATCAACATCCGAGTCGATTGAGCCATTTTCGTCTGCTGTCCGTCCGTCCGTCCGTCTATATGAACGGGTCGATCTCAGCAATTATAAGAGCTAGAGACTATAAATTTGACAAGAAAATTCCTTTATACCACAATCAAATTTATTTTAAATTTTAAATAGCTCCCCCATTTCTATCGCAAAACGAAGAAAACCAATATTGGCCACATTTTTTAACGTAGACGCCTCTAACTGATCAGATGCGTAAAGAATATTATATAGAAGGAATGCTGAAAGTTTCATCAAGATCGGTTAATAAATAAGACAGATAATCAGAATGGAAATATAAGTATTTTTTCCATTGAATCGTTGGGCTTTACGGACAGGCCAAATGTGCGAGCGAGACTGAGAACGACTGCAGTACATGCAGAAGTAAATGAAGCGACGTAATACTCAGCTTTTGTTCGAGTGTGTATACATATGCAAAATCTTCGTCCTATAAGTATGCAAAGACTTCATTTGCGAAATGAGAGTTTCAAAATATTATTTTTTAAATACTTGTTATGTACTTGCTTCTAGTAAATCAATAGACTTATCAAAAACTTTTATTATAGAACCCTTTACAGAGTATTATCCTGCCAGTTACGGTCGACTGTAGCCTTTTTACACTCTGTACAGGGATATATTAGTTTTGTGCAAAATGTATGTAACGGGCAAAAGGAAGCATCACCCCATAAAGTATATATATTCTTGATCAGTAACAACATCCGAGTCGATTGAGCCATTTTCGTCTGCTGTCCGTCCGTCCGTCCGTCTATATGAACGGGTCGATCTCAGCAATTATAAGAGCTAGAGACTATAAATTTGACAAGAAAATTCCTTTATACCACAATCAAATTTATTTTAAATTTTAAATAGCTCCCCCATTTCCATCGCAAAACGAAGAAAACCAATATTGGCCACATTTTTCAACGTAGACGCCTCTAACTGATCAGATGCGTAAAGAATATTATATAGAAGGAATGCTGAAAGTTTCATCAAGATCGGTTAATAAATAAGACAGATAATCAGAATAGAAATATAAGTATTTTTTCCATTGAATCGTTGGGCTTTACGGGCAGGCCAAATGTGCGAGCGAGACTGAGAACGACTGCAGTACATGCAGAAGTAAATGAAGCGACGTAATACTCAGCTTTTGTTCGAGTGTGTATACATATGCAAAATCTTCGTCCTATAAGTATGCAAAGACTTCATTTGCGAAATGAGAGTTTCAAAATATTATTTTTTAAAATACTTGTTATGTACTTTTCTATAAAAAAAACTATCAAAATACTTTTTAGACCCTTTACAGAGTATTATCCTGCCGGTTACGGTCGATTGTAGCCTTTTTACACTCTGAACAGGGATATATTAGTTTTGTGCAAAAAGTATGTAACTGGCAGAAGGAAGCATTACCCCATAAAGTATATATATTCTTGATCAGTATCAGCATCCGAGTCGATTGAGCCATTTTCGTCTGCTGTCCGTCCGTCCGTCCGTCTATATGAACGGGTCGATCTCAGCAATTATAAGAGCTAGAGACTATAAATTTGACAAGAAAATTCCTTTATACCACAATCAAATTTATTTTAAATTTTAAATAGCTCCCCCATTTCCATCGCAAAACGAAGAAAACCAATATTGGCCACATTTTTTAACGTAGACGCCTCTAACTGATCAGATGCGTAAAGAATATTATAAAGAAGGAATGCTGAAAGTTTCATCAAGATCGGTTAATAAATAAGACAGATAATCAGAATAGAAATATAAGTATTTTTTCCATTGAATCGTTGGGTTTTCGGACAGGCCAAATGTGCGAGCGAGACTGAGAACGACTGCAGTACATGCAGAAGTAAATGAAGCGACGTAATACTCAGCTTTTGTTCGAGTGTGTATACATATGCAAAATCTTCGTCCTATAAGTATGCAAAGACTTCATTTGCGAAATGAGAGTTTCAAAATATTATTTTTTAAATACTTGTTATGTACTTGCTTCTAGTAAATCAATAGACTTATCAAAATACTTTTATTATAGAACCCTTTACAGAGTATTATCCTGCCGGTTACGGTCGACTGTAGCTTTTTACACTCTGTACAGGGATATATTAGTTTTGTGCAAAATGTATGTAACGGGCAAAAGGAAGCATCACCCCATAAAGTATATATATTCTTGATCAGTAACAACATCCGAGTCGATTGAGCCATTTTCGTCTGCTGTCCGTCCGTCCGTCCGTCTATATGAACGGGTCGATCTCAGCAATTATAAGAGCTAGAGACTATAAATTTGACAAGAAAATTCCTTTATACCACAATCAAATTTATTTTAAATTTTAAATAGCTCCCCCATTTCCATCGCAAAACGAAGAAAACCAATATTGGCCACATTTTTCAACGTAGACGCCTCTAACTGATCAGATGCGTAAAGAATATTATATAGAAGGAATGCTGAAAGTTTCATCAAGATCGGTTAATAAATAAGACAGATAATCAGAATAGAAATATAAGTATTTTTTCCATTGAATCGTTGGGCTTTACGGGCAGGCCAAATGTGCGAGCGAGACTGAGAACGACTGCAGTACATGCAGAAGTAAATGAAGCGACGTAATACTCAGCTTTTGTTCGAGTGTGTATACATATGCAAAATCTTCGTCCTATAAGTATGCAAAGACTTCATTTGCGAAATGAGAGTTTCAAAAATATTATTTTTTAAATACTTTATTACTTCTTCTAGTAAATCACTTGACTTATGAAAATACTTTTATTATGAACCCTTTACAGAGTATTATCCTGCCGGTTGCGGTCGATTGTAGCCTTTTTACACTCTGAACAGGGATATATTAGTTTTGTGCAAAAAGTATGTAACTGGCAGAAGGAAGCATTACCCCATAAAGTATATATATTCTTGATCAGTATCAACATCCGAGTCGATTGAGCCATTTTCGTCTGCTGTCCGTCCGTCCGTCCGTCTATATGAACGGGTCGATCTCAGCAATTATAAGAGCTAGAGACTATAAATTTGACAAGAAAATTCCTTTATACCACAATCAAATTTATTTTAAATTTTAAATAGCTCCCCCATTTCCATCGCAAAACGAAGAAAACCAATATTGGCCACATTTTTTAACGTAGACACCTCTAACTGATCAGATGCGTAAAGAATATTATAAAGAAGGAATGCTGAAAGTTTCATCAAGATCGGTTAATAAATAAGACAGATAATCAGAAAAGAAATATAAGTATTTTTTCCATTGAATCGTTGGGTTTTCGGACAGGCCAAATGTGCGAGCGAGACTGAGAACGACTGCAGTACATGCAGAAGTAAATGAAGCGACGTAATACTCAGCTTTTGTTCGAGTGTGTATACATATGCAAAATCTTCGTCCTATAAGTATGCAAAGACTTCATTTGCGAAATGAGAGTTTCAAAATATTATTTTTTAAATACTTGTTATGTACTTGCTTCTAGTAAATCAATAGACTTATCAAAATACTTTTATTATAGAACCCTTTACAGAGTATTATCCTGCCAGTTACGGTCGACTGTAGCTTTTTACACTCTGTACAGGGATATATTAGTTTTGTGCAAAATGTATGTAACGGGCAAAAGGAAGCATCACCCCATAAAGTATATATATTCTTGATCAGTAACAACATCCGAGTCGATTGAGCCATTTTCGTCTGCTGTCCGTCCGTCTGTCCGTCTATATGAACGGGTCGAGCTCAGCAATTATAAGAGCTAGAGACTATAAATTTGACAAGAAAATTCCTTTATACCACAATCAAATTTATTTTAAATTTTAAATAGCTCCCCCATTTCTATCGCAAAACGAAGAAAACCAATATTGGCCACATTTTTCAACGTAGACGCCTCTAACTGATCAGATGCGTAAAGAATATTATATAGAAGGAATGCTGAAAGTTTCATCAAGATCGGTTAATAAATAAGACAGATAATCAGAATAGAAATATAAGTATTTTTTCCATTGAATCGTTGGGCTTTACGGGCAGGCCAAATGTGCGAGCGAGACTGAGAACGACTGCAGTACATGCAGAAGTAAATGAAGCGACGTAATACTCAGCTTTTGTTCGAGTGTGTATACATATGCAAAATCTTCGTCCTATAAGTATGCAAAGACTTCATTTGCGAAATGAGAGTTTCAAAATATTATTTTTTAAATACTTGTTATGTACTTGCTTTACAGAGTATTATCCTGCCGGTTGCGGTCGATTGTAGCCTTTTTACACTCTGAACAGGGATATATTAGTTTTGTGCAAAAAGTATGTAACTGGCAGAAGGAAGCATTACCCCATAAAGTATATATATTCTTGATCAGTATCAGCATCCGAGTCGATTGAGCCATTTTCGTCTGCTGTCCGTCCGTCCGTCCGTCTATATGAACGGGTCGATCTCAGCAATTATAAGAGCTAGAGACTATAAATTTGACAAGAAAATTCCTTTATACCACAATCAAATTTATTTTAAATTTTAAATAGCTCCCCCATTTCCATCGCAAAACGAAGAAAACCAATATTGGCCACATTTTTTAACGTAGACGCCTCTAACTGATCAGATGCGTAAAGAATATTATATAGAAGGAATGCTGAAAGTTTCATCAAGATCGGTTAATAAATAAGACAGATAATCAGAATGGAAATATAAGTATTTTTTCCATTGAATCGTTGGGCTTTACGGACAGGCCAAATGTGCGAGCGAGACTGAGAACGACTGCAGTACATGCAGAAGTAAATGAAGCGACGTAATACTCAGCTTTTGTTCGAGTGTGTATACATATGCAAAATCTTCGTCCTATAAGTATGCAAAGACTTCATTTGCGAAATGAGAGTTTCAAAATATTATTTTTTAAATACTTGTTATGTACTTGCTTCTAGTAAAAATAGACTTACAAAATACTTTTATTATAGAACCCTTTACAGAGTATTATCCTGCCGGTTACGGTCGATTGTAGCCTTTTTACACTCTGTACAGGGATATATTAGTTTTGTGCAAAAAGTATGTAACGGGCAGAAGGAAGCATTACCCCATAAAGTATATATATTCTTGATCAGTATCAGCATCCGAGTCGATTGAGCCATTTTCGTCTGCTGTCCGTCCGTCCGTCCGTCTATATGAACGGGTCGATCTCAGCAATTATAAGAGCTAGAGACTATAAATTTGACAAGAAAATTCCTTTATACCACAATCAAATTTATTCTAAATTTTAAATAGCTCCCCCATTTCCATCGCAAAACGAAGAAAACCAATATTGGCCACATTTTTTAACGTAGACACCTCTAACTGATCAGATGCGTAAAGAATATTATAAAGAAGGAATGCTGAAAGTTTCATCAAGATCGGTTAATAAATAAGACAGATAATCAGAAAAGAAATATAAGTATTTTTTCCATTGAATCGTTGGGTTTTCGGACAGGCCAAATGTGCGAGCGAGACTGAGAACGACTGCAGTACATGCAGAAGTAAATGAAGCGACGTAATACTCAGCTTTTGTTCGAGTGTGTATACATATGCAAAATCTTCGTCCTATAAGTATGCAAAGACTTCATTTGCGAAATGAGAGTTTCAAAATATTATTTTTTAAATACTTGTTATGTACTTGCTTCTAGTAAATCAATAGACTTATCAAAATACTTTTATTATAGAACCCTTTACAGAGTATTATCCTGCCGGTTACGGTCGACTGTAGCTTTTTACACTCTGTACAGGGATATATTAGTTTTGTGCAAAATGTATGTAACGGGCAAAAGGAAGCATCACCCCATAAAGTATATATATTCTTGATCAGTATCAACATCCGAGTCGATTGAGCCATTTTCGTCTGCTGTCCGTCCGTCCGTCCGTCTATATGAACGGGTCGATCTCAGCAATTATAAGAGCTAGAGACTATAAATTTGACAAGAAAATTCCTTTATACCACAATCAAATTTATTTTAAATTTTAAATAGCTCCCCCATTTCCATCGCAAAACGAAGAAAACCAATATTGGCCACATTTTTTAACGTAGACGCCTCTAACTGATCAGATGCGTAAAGAATATTATATAGAAGGAATGCTGAAAGTTTCATCAAGATCGGTTAATAAATAAGACAGATAATCAGAATGGAAATATAAGTATTTTTTCCATTGAATCGTTGGGTTTTACGGACAGGCCAAATGTGCGAGCGAGACTGAGAACGACTGCAGTACATGCAGAAGTAAATGAAGCGACGTAATACTCAGCTTTTGTTCGAGTGTGTATACATATGCAAAATCTTCGTCCTATAAGTATGCAAAGACTTCATTTGCGAAATGAGAGTTTCAAAATATTATTTTTTAAATACTTGTTATGTACTTGCTTCTAGTAAATCAATAGACTTATCAAAATACTTTTTATTATAGAACCCTTTACAGAGTATTATCCTGCCAGTTACGGTCGACTGTAGCTTTTTACACTCTGTACAGGGATATATTAGTTTTGTGCAAAATGTATGTAACGGGCAAAAGGAAGCATCACCCCATAAAGTATATATATTCTTGATCAGTAACAACATCCGAGTCGATTGAGCCATTTTCGTCTGCTGTCCGTCCGTCTGTCCGTCTATATGAACGGGTCGATCTCAGCAATTATAAGAGCTAGAGACTATAAATTTGACAAGAAAATTCCTTTATACCACAATCAAATTTATTTTAAATTTTAAATAGCTCCCCCATTTCCATCGCAAAACGAAGAAAACCAATATTGGCCACATTTTTCAACGTAGACGCCTCTAACTGATCAGATGCGTAAAGAATATTATATAGAAGGAATGCTGAAAGTTTCATCAAGATCGGTTAATAAATAAGACAGATAATCAGAATGGAAATATAAGTATTTTTTCCATTGAATCGTTGGGCTTTACGGGCAGGCCATGTGTGCGAGCGAGACTGAGAACGACTGCAGTACATGCAGAAGTAAATGAAGCGACGTAATACTCAGCTTTTGTTCGAGTGTGTATACATATGCAAAATCTTCGTCCTATAAGTATGCAAAGACTTCATTTGCGAAATGAGAGTTTCAAAATATTATTTTTTAAATACTTGTTATGTACTTGCTTTACAGAGTATTATCCTGCCGGTTACGGTCGATTGTAGCCTTTTTACACTCTGAACAGGGATATATTAGTTTTGTGCAAAAAGTATGTAACTGGCAGAAGGAAGCATTACCTCATAAAGTATATATATTCTTGATCAGTATCAGCATCCGAGTCGATTGAGCCATTTTCGTCTGCTGTCCGTCCGTCCGTCCGTCTATATGAACGGGTCGATCTCAGCAATTATAAGAGCTAGAGACTATAAATTTGACAAGAAAATTCCTTTATACCACAATCAAATTTATTTTAAATTTTAAATAGCTCCCCCATTTCCATCGCAAAACGAAGAAAACCAATATTGGCCACATTTTTTAACGTAGACGCCTCTAACTGATCAGATGCGTAAAGAATATTATATAGAAGGAATGCTGAAAGTTTCATCAAGATCGGTTAATAAATAAGACAGATAATCAGAATAGAAATATAAGTATTTTTTTCCATTGAATCGTTGGGCTTTACGGACAGGCCAAATGTGCGAGCGAGACTGAGAACGACTGCAGTACATGCAGAAGTAAATGAAGCGACGTAATACTCAGCTTTTGTTCGAGTGTGTATACATATGCAAAATCTTCGTCCTATAAGTATGCAAAGACTTCATTTGCGAAATGAGAGTTTCAAAATAATTATTTCTTGTTAAATACTTGCTTCTATAAATAATGCTTATCAAAAACTTTTATTATGCCCTTTACAGAGTATTATCCTGCCGGTTACGGTCGATTGTAGCCTTTTTACACTCTGTACAGGGATATATTAGTTTTGTGCAAAAAGTATGTAACGGGCAAAAGGAAGCATCACCCCATAAAGTATATATATTCTTGATCAGTATCAACATCCGAGTCGATTGAGCCATTTTCGTCTGCTGTCCGTCCGTCCGTCCGTCTATATGAACGGGTCGATCTCAGCAATTATAAGAGCTAGAGACTATAAATTTGACAAGAAAATTCCTTTATACCACAATCAAATTTATTTTAAATTTTAAATAGCTCCCCCATTTCCATCGCAAAACGAAGAAAACCAATATTGGCCACATTTTTCAACGTAGACGCCTCTAACTGATCAGATGCGTAAAGAATATTATATAGAAGGAATGCTGAAAGTTTCATCAAGATCGGTTAATAAATAAGACAGATAATCAGAATGGAAATATAAGTATTTTTTCCATTGAATCGTTGGGCTTTACGGGCAGGCCAAATGTGCGAGCGAGACTGAGAACGACTGCAGTACATGCAGAAGTAAATGAAGCGACGTAATACTCAGCTTTTGTTCGAGTGTGTATACATATGCAAAATCTTCGTCCTATAAGTATGCAAAGACTTCATTTGCGAAATGAGAGTTTCAAAATATTATTTTTTAAATACTTGTTATGTACTTGCTTTACAGAGTATTATCCTGCCGGTTGCGGTCGATTGTAGCCTTTTTTACACTCTGAACAGGGATATATTAGTTTTGTGCAAAAAGTATGTAACTGGCAGAAGGAAGCATTACCCCATAAAGTATATATATTCTTGATCAGTATCAGCATCCGAGTCGATTGAGCCATTTTCGTCTGCTGTCCGTCCGTCCGTCCGTCTATATGAACGGGTCGATCTCAGCAATTATAAGAGCTAGAGACTATAAATTTGACAAGAAAATTCCTTTATACCACAATCAAATTTATTCTAAATTTTAAATAGCTCCCCCATTTCCATCGCAAAACGAAGAAAACCAATATTGGCCACATTTTTTAACGTAGACACCTCTAACTGATCAGATGCGTAAAGAATATTATAAAGAAGGAATGCTGAAAGTTTCATCAAGATCGGTTAATAAATAAGACAGATAATCAGAAAAGAAATATAAGTATTTTTTCCATTGAATCGTTGGGTTTTCGGACAGGCCAAATGTGCGAGCGAGACTGAGAACGACTGCAGTACATGCAGAAGTAAATGAAGCGACGTAATACTCAGCTTTTGTTCGAGTGTGTATACATATGCAAAATCTTCGTCCTATAAGTATGCAAAGACTTCATTTGCGAAATGAGAGTTTCAAAATATTATTTTTTAAATACTTGTTATGTACTTGCTTCTAGTAAATCAATAGACTTATCAAAATACTTTTATTATAGAACCCTTTACAGAGTATTATCCTGCCAGTTACGGTCGACTGTAGCTTTTTACACTCTGTACAGGGATATATTAGTTTTGTGCAAAATGTATGTAACGGGCAAAAGGAAGCATCACCCCATAAAGTATATATATTCTTGATCAGTAACAACATCCGAGTCGATTGAGCCATTTTCGTCTGCTGTCCGTCCGTCTGTCCGTCTATATGAACGGGTCGAGCTCAGCAATTATAAGAGCTAGAGACTATAAATTTGACAAGAAAATTCCTTTATACCACAATCAAATTTATTTTAAATTTTAAATAGCTCCCCCATTTCTATCGCAAAACGAAGAAAACCAATATTGGCCACATTTTTCAACGTAGACGCCTCTAACTGATCAGATGCGTAAAGAATATTATATAGAAGGAATGCTGAAAGTTTCATCAAGATCGGTTAATAAATAAGACAGATAATCAGAATGGAAATATAAGTATTTTTTCCATTGAATCGTTGGGCTTTACGGACAGGCCAAATGTGCGAGCGAGACTGAGAACGACTGCAGTACATGCAGAAGTAAATGAAGCGACGTAATACTCAGCTTTTGTTCGAGTGTGTATACATATGCAAAATCTTCGTCCTATAAGTATGCAAAGACTTCATTTGCGAAATGAGAGTTTCAAAATATTATTTTTTAAATACTTGTTATGTACTTGCTTTACAGAGTATTATCCTGCCGGTTGCGGTCGATTGTAGCCTTTTTACACTCTGAACAGGGATATATTAGTTTTGTGCAAAAAGTATGTAACTGGCAGAAGGAAGCATTACCCCATAAAGTATATATATTCTTGATCAGTATCAGCATCCGAGTCGATTGAGCCATTTTCGTCTGCTGTCCGTCCGTCCGTCCGTCTATATGAACGGGTCGATCTCAGCAATTATAAGAGCTAGAGACTATAAATTTGACAAGAAAATTCCTTTATACCACAATCAAATTTATTCTAAATTTTAAATAGCTCCCCCATTTCCATCGCAAAACGAAGAAAACCAATATTGGCCACATTTTTTAACGTAGACACCTCTAACTGATCAGATGCGTAAAGAATATTATAAAGAAGGAATGCTGAAAGTTTCATCAAGATCGGTTAATAAATAAGACAGATAATCAGAAAAGAAATATAAGTATTTTTTCCATTGAATCGTTGGGTTTTCGGACAGGCCAAATGTGCGAGCGAGACTGAGAACGACTGCAGTACATGCAGAAGTAAATGAAGCGACGTAATACTCAGCTTTTGTTCGAGTGTGTATACATATGCAAAATCTTCGTCCTATAAGTATGCAAAGACTTCATTTGCGAAATGAGAGTTTCAAAAATATTATTTTTTAAATACTTGTTATGTACTTGCTTCTATTAAAAAAATATAAACTTTACAGAGTATTATCCTGCCAGTTACTTGGTCGACTTGTAGCTTTTCCCTCTCTGTACAGGGATATATTAGTTTTGTGCAAAATGTATGTAACGGGCAAAAGGAAGCATCACCCCATAAAGTATATATATTCTTGATCAGTATCAACATCCGAGTCGATTGAGCCATTTTCGTCTGCTGTCCGTCCGTCCGTCCGTCTATATGAACGGGTCGATCTCAGCAATTATAAGAGCTAGAGACTATAAATTTGACAAGAAAATTCCTTTTATACCACAATCAAATTTATTCTAAATTTTAAATAGCTCCCCCATTTCCATCGCAAAACGAAGAAAACCAATATTGGCCACATTTTTCAACGTAGACACCTCTAACTGATCAGATGCGTAAAGAATATTATAAGAAGGAATGCTGAAAGTTTCATCAAGATCGGTTAATAAATAAGACAGATAATCAGAATGAAATATAAGTATTTTTCCATTGAATCGTTAGGTTTTACGGGCAGGCCATGTGTGC
>JAEIFK010000347.1:7500-114436 GCA_018901825.1 Drosophila funebris | reverse complement strand
AACTCAATCTGCCCTGCACAGAAATCTGAATCATGCACATTAACTAATGCAAATAACCCATACATACACACACAACACATACACACACACACACACACACACATATTACACGCTACACACACAGCAGCAACAACAGCAGCTCGCAGCGAGGGTTCACCTTTCGCGATTACCAGCACGTCCTGAGTTATATTTTTCACCATTAATTAATTATTGCTATTTTTGTTTAAATATATACATAATTTCCGCATGTACCCTGTCAGTAGTAGCGTGTCTTGAAATAACAAAATTTAGTTGCGGCCTCCGAATTAATGTAATATTATTACAATAATGCCAGGGCTCAAAGCGTATATGAACTATATGAGTGTAGCGCTAGAGATCATGCGAGTTTGGGTTCTCCGAGCGTTTGCATCGCAGTGCTCTTTTTTTTATTTTTTTTGTGTAGTAAGTACTCCAGGCTTCAGGTAATTTAATAAACCAATAATATGTTAATTTTTTGTGTTAGCCACTATTGATTGCTTTGCATTATAACACTTCTGCAGCAACTGAGAGCAGTGGAAGATAGCAATGCAAAATGTAACGGTAGACGCTGCTCTCACGTGCCGCTTTCTTCAAGCATCACATGGAGAATGCAGCAAAGAAACTAATAGCACGAATGGGAAATACGACCAGCCATTTTATCTTGCCGAAGCTTGTGGAATATAGTTGGCGCTAGACCGTAAATCGTGAAAGCTGAGGTCGCGCAGTAATTCAGCCGTACTTGTCATTTTGAATGCGTAGATTTTTGCCAGCTCACGAGGCACAGAGTTCTCCTTCACCAGCCGACTGCGGTCGACCGGTCATACTCAACTTCTCAGCCAAAATATCGCAAGGGTACTATAGCATTCACAGACGTTCTTATCGGACGCCGCTTGTTTTTTCAGAAGATGTTCACATGGGACTGTTGAAGCTTGGCGAAATTCGAATGAACTTTCGATAATAATACATCCATGAACATTGTCTTTTAGTTTCGTGTTTATTGCCGATCGCTTTGGCTTGTCTTACAAATGCAGTTCTGCAACTTAAAGTCCGGACCTGCAGAGAGCAAGTGCAGTATTTGCCTAACTGGAAGTTCTACTTCTGCCTCTTTAGCCTTCAGTGAGCCAAAAGATAACAAAGATGGAATAGACGACAGGTCAATGTTTAGTTAATGAGGCATTTAGAGAGTTTTATATAAGTAATCAACAGAATTTTTGTGCTTGTTGAAAATTTGTTTATGTATTGATATTTCCGATTTGATGGAAACCTTTCTAATCAATGGTCAGAATATTGGCAATTTTCAGCAGTTCAATACATTCAACGGGTCACTCACCCTGGTCAGGTGCGCTGGCGAATGGATGCGGTGGAGAGCGAAGCTCTCACAAGACGTGGCCGTGGCACAAGAGCCAGATAATCAGTACGTTGTCGAAAAATATTTAACGATCAGCCATGCGTCTGAGCACATGCGTATATTTGTGTGAGCGAGAGCTGGTAACTGGTCTGCACATGGCAGGCTGAGGCCGTGAGCTTTGATTACTATGGTGGTGAAAGCCAGCAAGCCAGCAAACCATGTAAAATGCAGAAGCAAAGTGTTTTCTTGAAAATGTTGCTTATTTAATCAAAGTATTTATTATCAAAATTGTACAGGGTAGTTATAACATGAATCGTGATCAGGCTTGACAGGGATGAAGTAGATTTTTTTACATATGCTTTTGAAAAATTAAGAAGCCTTCATACCAAAAATGTCACTAGTGTGATTTGTGTCACAAGCAGTAAATTCTTTGAATGAATGAATCTAGCCTGCTAAAGCAAAAATGAGTTTGCTGGGGCCAAACAGAGCCTGTTACTCAGAGTGCCATGTATTGCTGCCGTGCTGAAATATTTTTACTTCCTTACCATGTTTTCTCTACAATGACAGAAGGTCTGCTTACATGGAAATAAGCTCAGCATTTTATTTGAAGCCACCACGATATCGCTAGCATACCAGCCAAATGTGCCAGATCACCAGACATCGTAAGGGGAGCAGCTGCAGGAAATGGAAATATTATTGCCCAAACGATAAGCACAATTTTTCTTATTAAAATTAGTAATTTTGCTCAGGGTCACGTTTACATTGGTTTGGTCTTTGATAATATGGCTTCTACCGTAAATAGCTGGTATCAGTAATTAAATCAGGTGTCGGTCACCATACTCAGTTTTTAGACTCTGTACTAAGTTAGACTTCCCGTACTCAAAAGTACATGGGTGTTCCTCTAAGTTCTGAAAGGATTTGTGTGCGTAACATGACCCTATATATATATTGATCATGAGACAGCTATGTCTGCCCAGCCCAACACCTAACTCAGAGACCAGGCACTTGGTGACGTGCAGGCAGAGGTCACGACGCTTAGTGCACAGATACAGTAAATGAAAACGTATTATAAGAGCTGTTAGACTTGCATTACATGGTGTAGATTTAATAATGAATGAGTGTCAGTTTTTTTCTGAAAATTATCTGACAAACAAAGGAATTTTTGAATGACTACAACAGAGGGCTGAGCAGCACAGCGTCACACCAGCAGCATTTCAGCAGAGGGTGCGGGTTTTTTCAGCGATTACCATAAATTTGAGTTATATTTTCAATTATTACTCACATTACATTTTGCTTAAACAGGCTATACCCTGCAAAATTGTGTCAGAAGTAAAGCACCTGCGTGGAAACAGAAACGGTGTTCTGTTGGTACTCGACTATCAAGATACATGGTAATGCTGTGCTTGTAAAGCGCATAAGTATAGAGATTGCTGGTATTCGAACTATATGAAGTAGTAGCTTAGTTGTGACCAGGATTTGCCCGCGAGAGGCCCAAACAGCTGCTCAGACCGCGAAAATTTTTATTTTTTTTTTGTAATCAGGCAATTGTGTTGCTCACTATTGATTGCTTTGCATTAGGAGAATACTTTCTATGTCCGCACAGAGCAATGTAACGGTGGAGATCAAGCTTCCTGTTCACTGCCGCTCTTCCAGCATGATGGAGCAGGTCTCTGGCAGCAAGGAGGTACGACAGTCACGACCAGCCATTAATCTTGTCGGTTGCGGGTCGAGCCAGTGGGCAGCATCACAGGTCGGGCTGGAGTTGTTCAGGCCTGCCGCGCCAGGCCAGGCTGAATGCGAGATTTGCTATTCACGATAGTTAGAGCCCGGTGTCGACCGGTCATGAGCTCAACTGGGGCCGATGCAAAGGTGGCTGGTGGCAGCTGCATGCGCCCGACTTGTTTTTCAGAGGTGAAATTCCGAACTTTCGATAATACTGAAGAAGAACCCATGACAATTTAAGCCTTCTTGAAATCTTTTGTTGAATTACTATCTTGTTTTGTCGTGATGCTCCTATAACTTAAGTTCGACCTAAGAGTTTGTTCTTTTTTGTACTCCAGCATTTGTCTGGAAGTTCTGGGTTCTGCCCTCTTTAGTTTCAAACCAGTGGTTGCTAAAAGAGCTGTAATAAAGATGATCGTCATCCAAATATATTGCACTGGCCGCTTAATGAGGCCTTTTAGGGACAAAAGCTATGCAGCTGGTAGTTGCTAGAGCATTTTTGTTGAAATTCTGCTTGGCGTGTTGATTTGTGTCCATTTCGATTTGATGGAACCTTTCTAAATCAATAATATTGGCAATTTCAAAGCATCCATTTTCTGTTAATTGAAAATGTTTATAAGGGCTCACAAATTACACGATAACACCTAAATTTATTTTTACCTGAAATACATCTGCTTTTGCGCACCATGGCTTGAGTATGTGAATAGCTGCGTAGAATCTCTGTTTTACATTTTCGTCAACTGGCCAGTTATTCCCGTCTTCATGGCAGGTCGGGTAAGAATATGTCTTTTGTAAGGCTATCATGTGACGTCTCACAGCCGGGTAGTCGCAGTAGCTGTACAGCTGTCACTTTTCAAAAGTTTTAGCTATTTTACTTTTCTTTTCAGTTAGCAGGAACAGCAAATCTGGGCCACGTCACACTCGTGTGTAGAAACCATTTGCAGCTCATTGTAGATTGCGTCACTTTCATTAAGTCACAGCATTTTCTCATTATTGCTGTTCACTTTTCCAATATCTAATACGCCACACTTCATTAAAGCTTTCTATTTACCTATCTGGTGCGGAAGTTCGTTGAGCTTGCTGAAATTGCCTCACTTGCCGGTGGGGCCACCCAGCTCAGTTTAGATGAATACCTCAACATTCGATCAATATTTTAGTTATGGACTTTAAGATTACGAAGTTGCTATGACATGAAGTTGCTTGTGATTAGCAACATGGTTTCTGGCGTAGCTGCTATTGGTTTGTCGCTGTTACATTGGAATTTTTGCGGGAAATTTCTGAATGGTAATGGACGACCGAATTGTTGCCGAAGAAGGGATTTATTTATCAGTATTTATTTTAAAGAGCTGCTTGCAGCTGTTGCCAGTTTGTTTGATTATGATATACATCTACTCTTCACAAAAGGCGGCTACCTGCTAGGCTATGTAACATTCAGCGTTACTGTTGGTAGGGTGGTCCAAGGGAACTGAACATATGAAGCCACTTAGCCGGGTGGCTCCAGCACCCGGATGAAAGTGGCCAGCAGAAAATCCCGAAACTGCAGTTTGGCTAACCTGTCAGCCAGCCTGTAGTTTGTTAAAAATGGGCGTAAGGGTATAATAGCTTTTTGTGCAAATGTGATAGGGTCAGCAGAAGGAGTATCTCCGACCCTATAAAAGCAGCAGCAATTTAATCGCACAGAGTCGATGTCCGGTTCAAGTAATCAGCAATGATCTCAGCAACTATAAGAGCAAAAGACACCAGTTGGCATGATGTTCTTTACCAGACGAGTTTGATTTTCGATTTTTTCACTGCAATTAAAACGTGTATTATGGCTAATAGCTTCCCTGGTACCTCTACTGGTCAAATGATAAAGGTGACAGCTGAAAGCTTTTCAAGATCGGGGTCACATCAGAGTAAATCAGCAAAGAACAAAGTTATTTTTCTCACGGTGTTGGTAGCAGGTACATGTAAGTAGAGACAGAACGATCAGACATGCAGCCTGCTTACCATGTGTGAGAAAGTAGGCAACCACGTGACACAAAGAGTGCAGTAATGTGGTCACCAGCTTGATTGAATAGCAAGATGAGTGTACAAATAAGCAGAAATATATAAGCAATGAGAGTTTCAAAGAGTATTCTTCAATACAGCCCCTATTTATTATGGTCAAAACACTGACTTGCAAACTGCACAGGTTTATATTGCCATTGCTTGTTGCTAAAATAAGTGGACTCTGCAATGTTGATACTGTCAGTGTTGAATTGCCACTGTACAATTGTAATTAACTGCTCTTTTGACCTTTGACACAAGATTGGTGAATTAAATTAATTTAATTACTGCACGTGATACACTGCACCACCAACTGCACGAGCCAGGACTTCATGGCCAAGCTGTACAAATGTAGCTGACACTCACATGGGGTCAAAAGAAATATTTCAGTTTTATTTTTACTATGTATAGTTCGAGCTCACCTATTTAAGAAAGCCGCATTTGAGCCATTTGCTATGACCTCTGTTGGTTTGGTTATTTGCTCATTGAGTGCTGATATGTCACCAGCTTTGATCAGTATCAACACCCTTGTGCTGGCTGCATGCTCGTGCCTGTGCCTGCTCAACAGAAACAGACAACATGTTCTCTGTGGCTGGAGCCACGAAAGTCTCGGCCAGAAGCAGCGCAGACAATACTTTCTGAGCGCAGCTGAGTCAGCGCCAGCTGTGTTTCCATTTTCGATCTGTAGCCTAAATGGATATTGAATGCAACATTTTTGGTAAATGTCACACTTTATTAGCCCACAGCTTATATTTAATTTTCTTTTAGACTATGTACTTTTAGTACAGAGTCTAAAAAAAGAAAATTAAATATAAATATTGTTTATTAAAAAAGTGTGACGACACCAAAATGTTGCACGACAAGCATGCGTCCTACCGACAGAGCCACCGCAATGTTCGTGAAGTCGTCGTCGAAATGGAAGTATATGCAAAGCGCAGAGGCATTTCAGCATTCGATTTCGTTGCTCAGAAGAATATTGTCTGCGCGCAAGCGTTGGCAGGGATGTTGCCAAACTTCGTGAAATACACATACAGAGAACATGATTGTGTGTTTCTGTTGAATACACACACAGACACGAAACGCGAGCGCATGCGACATAGGGATGTTGATGCTGGTCAAGAATATATAGTGACATATCGAAAGCACATTACTTTTCAAAAGCTTATCAAAGACAAAACAGAACCCAAATGTAAACTAACAGAATCATAATAAGTAAACAAATGTAATCAGCCCGGCAGAGCTTTGTAGGCTTGCCCAAATTATAAATGGTATACTTTTGATATTAGGTGAACTCGGACAAATAAAATACATAATAAAAATAAAATACAAATTATTCTTTTTTTATTTTATGTGAATGTCGAAAACTTATTTGGCGCAGCCGGTAGGTTGTCGAAAGTCCTTGAAGAATTCGTTAAGAAGTTTACAATTTTGGACAAATTCGATATCCTCACAAGAACCCGCGTGCAGTAATTAAATTAATTTAATTCCTTAATCGTGACCCGACCGTGACCGTCGCTAAAAGTTAAAATTTAGTTAATTACAATTGTACAGTGTAGTTTGTATAGAACATAAGCCTCAATACTGAGCAGTATGTAAACATTGCTAGAGCAAAGAAAAAACCCTTATTTTAAGTAATAACAAGCGGATCAGTCGAGCGCGCGCGACAGTATAAAACCCTGTGCAGTTTTATAAATTAAGTATTTTGATTATAATAGAAATAGGAACGTATTGAAGAATACTCTTTTGAAACTCTCATTTAGCATATGATTTCTGCTTATTTCTCAGCAAGCTTTCACATATGTATACATATTCAATCAAAGCTGAGTGTTACGACACGTAATTTACTTATGCTTGTGTCGCATTAGTTCTCTATCTCGCTCGCACACATATGCACACATGGTAAGCAGACGCATGTATCACAGTCGTTCGCTGTCTCGCTCGCACACATGTGCTGCCTGCTGCTCAACGATTCCGTGGAAAAAAATAACTTTAATTTCTTTGCTGATTTTCTGTCTTATTTATAAACCGATCTTGATGAAACTTTCAGCGTTCATTCTATATATCATTCTTAACGCACTTGTTAAGTTAGAAGTGCCTACGTTGAGAAATGTGGCCATAATACGTTTTTTTTGAATTGCGGGGGTGGGGGGAAAAAATCGAAAATCTAACATAAACTCGATCTGGAGAGGGTATACAGGAACCTTCATGCCAAATTTGGTGTCTTTAGCTCTTATAGTTGCTGAGATCGACGCGTTCATACAGACAGACGGACAGACAGACGGACATGGCTCAATCGACTCGGCTATTGATACTGATTAAGAATATATATACTTTATAGGGTCGGAGATGCCTCCTTCTGCCTGTTACATACATTTGCACAAAATTATTATACCCTTTTTGCCCATTTTTAATGGGCACAGGGTATAAAAACACAGATATGGTGCTAGCAGCTGACAGTTTAGCCAAACTACTTAGGCAAATTCACCAGGTACCCCAATTTTCGGGAGTACCAAATACTTTGAGCACTTTCATCAGACGTATTGAATACCTGCTGAATTTGTACCCGACCGCTGACCCACGTCAAATTGGCCTCATATTTGAGCGATAGAGCTCCAAATAATCGGTGATGCTGATTCAGTTCGGATTCCATAATGAATGGACCACCCTGAAGCATGTCCTCACCAACGAGTATAAAACGCTGGATATTACATAGCCTATTAAACAAACCATACCGAGGTAACTTACGCCTATTTTGTGAAGAATTAGATAGTAATAGTAATATCATAATAAATAAACTAGCCTTAGAAGGCTACCAAAATAATAGTGTTATATATTCAAGAGCAATGACCAATACAATAAACAATACTATCCAACGAAAACTTCCCGACAGAATTTGTATTACATTGGCAACACACGATATTTCGACAGTTCAGAAATTACGCCACAATGCTCAACAAGAAGGTCTTTACGAAGACCAAATTTCAGAAAGTAATTAAACAAAAACCTGATAATCGTCCAATGTCAAGTACTAACTCCTTAAACCCAGAGGTTAAAAACAAAATAAATACTGATCATAATAAAATCCCTTCTTTCGGCCAACAATTCAGTCGTCCGTTTAACCCATTCAAATTTCCCACGCAAACGCAAAACTCTAATGTAAACAGCAACCAAATTTTCCAATAGCAGCCTGGGAACACACCAATACATAGAAATTATGTTTAACAATCACAAATATCGTAACTTCGTATCATAGTAACTTCGTAATCTTAAAGTCCATAGTAAACAAATAGTTGTCCGAAGTATGACAGGGTATTCACATCTAAATAATTTCGTTAATTTACCAGCAAATTGGTTAATTCAGCAAACTCAACAATTTTATAGATAGAATTAAATAGAAAGCTTTAATGGAGAATAATGGCGTAGTAGATTATATTGGAAAAGTGACAATAATTAATGAAAGAAAATTCTTTAACAAAGAACTACAAGTAAGTGACGCAATCCTACAAGAAAATAATTTCACAAATGAAGTTTCTTACGCTTTGAATAATGACATTAGTACAAGACGTTCATATTGCTTAGACCACCTTAACGCAGAAGAGAAAAGTAAAATAACAAAACTTTTGAAAGAATTTGATAATATCCAATATTCAGAGAACGAATACCTAACATTTACCAGTATCATACATACGTGACGAGATTAAAACGTCACATGATAAACCAATATACAAAAGACTATATTCTTACCCATTCGCATATGAGACAGGAATTAATAACCGGATTGACGAAATGTTAAAACAAGAGATTCTACGCGAAAGCAATTCCCCATACTCAAGCCCTTTATGGATAGCACCAAAAAAGCAGATGTTTCAGGTAAAAATAAATTTAGATTGATTGTCGATTATCGTAATTTAAGTGAAATTACTATAAACGACAAATTTTCAATTCCCAATAGGGATGAGATCCTGGGCAAGCTTGAAAATTGCCAATATTTCACAACCATTGATTTAGAAAAGGTTTCCATCAAATCGAAATGGACCCTAAATCAATACATAAAACTAAATTTTCAACAAAACAAAAAATGCTCTAGCAACGTTCCAGCGCTGCATGAACTTTGTCCTAAAAGGCCTCATTAATAAACATTGTCTGGTATATTTGGATGACGTCATCGTCTATTCCACATCTTTTGATGAACACCTTGGCTCACTGAGAAAGGTTTTGAGAAACCTAAAGAGGCAAATTTAGAACTTCAGTTAGACAAATGCGAATTTTTAAAAAAAAGAAACGAATTTCTTAGGTCAGACTTAAGTTTATAAGGCATACGACCTAATAAAGATAAGATTAAAGCGATCGAACAATTCAACATACCAAAGACTTCAAAAGAAATTAAATTATTCATAGGACTATGTAATTATTATCGAAAGTTCATTCCAGATTTCGCCAAAATAGCGAATCCCATGAACGTCTTCCTGAAAAAAAACAAGCGGATCAGTCGAGGCGCATGCGACAGTATAGTACCTTGCATCAGTATTTACAACTGAAGTTGGGTATGACTACAGTCGACCGCAGTCGACAGTGGGAGACTCTGTACTAATCGTGAATAGCAAAATCTACGCATTCAGAAAATATTGTACAACAGATTGCAAAACGAATCTTCCGAGCCTCGAACTCGCGATCCCTTGATAATGATGCTCTACGCCCTGTGCCACCGGCAAACCGACCCGCAAGCCGACAAGATTAAAATAACTGAATTCGTATTTCCCATTCATTGCCGCCTTGAAAGTTTCTTTTGCTCAAAAAATTCTCCATCGTTCTTGGAAGAGAGCAGCAGTGAACGAAGCGATCTACCGTTACATTTTTTGCATTGCTATGTACTATGCGGACACATAGAAAGTATTCTCTAATGCAAAGCAATCAATAGTGAACAACACAAGTGCCTGCATTTGCAAAAAAAAAAAAAATAAAAAAATTTTTCGCGGTCTGAGCAAGCTTCGAACCCCAGACCTCTCGCGGGCAAATCCTATGTCCTCTAAGCTAAGCTACTACTTCATATAGTTCGAATACGGCAATCTCTATACTTATGCAGCACGAATTTTAGCATTTGACATGTATGTACATTAATTCGAATTTTTAACTAAATTTTGTTATTTCTATTTTTTAAGATTCTGCTACTTTCTGACAAATTTTGCAGAATTTATAATATATATTTAAATAAAATAGCAATAATTAATTAATAATTGAAAAATATAACTCAAATTTGTAATTGTCAGCAGCGAGATTTGAACCCGCGCCCTCGTAGCGAGTCTTGCTGTTGTTGTTGCTGTAATGCTGCTCAGCCCTCATGAATTTGTAGGTCATTCAATCCTAAAAATCTCCTTTGTTTATGGTTCGATCGGGATGAAATTTTCGGAAAACGTCCGCACAAGGGCACACTCGATGTGTGCCAAATCTGCCATGTGTGCCAAGTCTGTAGCTCTTATAATACGTTTTTTTCGATTTGCGGGGGCGGAAGGGGGCGTGGCAAAAATCTAAAACAAACTTGATCTGCCTGCACACTATAAGAGTGTTGTCACCAAATTTGGTAACTCTAGCTCTTATAGTCTCTGAGATCTAGGTGTTCATACGGACGGACAGACGGACATGGCTATATCGTCTCGGCTGTTGATGCTGATCAAGAATATATATACTTTATAGGGTCGGAGATGACTCCTTCTGCCTGTTACGCACAAATCGCTTTCGTCAAACTTAGAAGACTATGTACTTTTAGTACAGAGTCTAATATGTACTTTTAGTACAGAGTCTAAAAACTAATTATGAGTGACCATTTTCCCTGATTTTACAAGAATATTCGAAGTCTCTACTGATGCCAGTAATTTCGCAGTAGGAGCCGTATTATCACAAGATACAAACCAATTAGTTTTGCAAGTAGGGCCCTAAATGACCCTGAACAAAATTATAGTACAATAGAAAAAGAATTATTAGCTATCGTTTGGGCAATGAAATATTTTCGTCCATTTTTATACGTAGTCCCTTTTGATATTCTGAGTGATCACAAGCAACTTGTTTGGCTGAATAATATTAAGGAACCTAACATTAACTCAGTGAATTCAACTTCAAAATAAAATACTTGGAAAGACAACTAAATTATGTAGCAGACGCTCTATCTCGATTCAAAATAGAAGAAAACATGGTAGGAAGTTAAGAAAATATTTCAACAGCAGCAACAATACATAGCGCATCGGATAGTAGCGAAAACTATATTTAAATCACCGAAAACCCATAAATCATTTTGCTAGACAGATTGAATTCATTCATTCAAAAGAAATTCTCTTGAAATATTTTCTAAATCACACTAGTGTTATTTACATTTTTAATTGCCAAGTCTTCTTAATTTTTCAAAAAGCATATAATGTAAAAATCCTAAAAAGCATTATAAAACCAGTCGAAAAGGCTACAGTCGACCGCATTCGACAGTATAATACCCTGTACAGGCTTCTATATTAAGAGTATTTTGATAATAAATGCTTTGATTAAAATAAAAGTAAGAACATAACAGGTGTTTAAAGAAAACCCCTTTGAAACTCTCATTTTGCATATGAATTCTTTGCTAGCTTATAGCAGCTAACTTTCACATATTTATACATATTCAATCAAAAGCTGACACTTAATTTACTTATGCCTGTGTCGCAGTAGTTCCCTATCTCGCTCGCACAAATATGCACACATGGTAAGCAGACGCATGTGTCACAGTCGTTCGCTGTCTCGCTCGCACACATGTGCTGCCTGCTGCTCTACGATTCCGTGGAAAAATAACTTTTATTGCTGATTATCTGTCTTATTTACAAACCGATCTTGATGAAACTTTCAGCGTTCCTTCTACATATCATTCTTAACGCACCTGTTAAGTTAGAAGTGTCTACGTTGAAAAATGTGGCTGAGATCCTGGGCAAGCTTGAAAATTGCCAATATTTCACAACCATTGATTTAGAAAAGGTTTCCATCAAATCGAAATGGACCCTAAATCAATACATAAAACTAAATTTTCAACAAAACAAAAAATGCTCTAGCAACGTTCCAACGCTGCATGAACTTTGTCCTAAAATGCCTCATTAATAAACATTGTCTGGTATATTTGGATGACGTCATCGTCTATTCCACATCTTTTGATGAACATCTTGGCTCACTGAGAAAGGTTTTGAGAAACCTAAAGAGGCAAATTTAGAACTTCAGTTAGACAAATGCGAATTTTTAAAAAAAAAAAAACGTATTTCTTAGGTCAGACTTAAGTTTATAAGGCATACGACCTAATAAAGATAAGATTAAAGCGATCGAACAATTCAACATACCAAAGACTTCAAAAGAAATTAAATTATTCATAGGACTATGTAATTATTATCGAAAGTTCATTCCAGATTTCGCCAAAATAGCGAATCCCATGAACGTCTTCCTGAAAAAAAACAAGCGGATCAGTCGAGGCGCATGCGACAGTATAGTACCTTGCATCAGTATTTACAACTGAAGTTGGGTATGACTACAGTCGACCGCAGTCGACAGTGGGAGACTCTGTACTAATCGTGAATAGCAAAATCTACGCATTCAAAAAAATATTGTACAACAGATTGCAAAACGAATCTTCCGAGCCTCGAACTCGCGATCCCTTGATTCACAGTCTAATGCTCTACGCCCTGTGCCACCGGCAAACCGACCCGCAAGCCGACAAGATTAAAATAACTGAATTCGTATTTCCCATTCATTGCCGCCTTGAAAGTTTCTTTTGCTCAAAAAATTCTCCATCGTTCTTGGAAGAGAGCAGCAGTGAACGAAGCGATCTACCGTTACATTTTTTGCATTGCTATGTACTATGCGGACACATAGAAAGTATTCTCTAATGCAAAGCAATCAATAGTGAACAACACAAGTGCTTATGTATTGGTTTTATTAAATTGCAAGTACGTTAAAGATTGCCTGCATTTGCAAAAAAAAAAAAATAAAAAAAATTTTCGCGGTCTGAGCAAGCTTCGAACCCCAGACCTCTCGCGCGCAAATCCTATGTCCTCTAAGCTAAGCTACTACTTCATATAGTTCGAATACGGCAATCTCTATACTTATGCAGCACGAATTTTAGCATTTGACATGTATGTACATTAATTCGAATTTTTAACTAAATTTTGTTATTTCTATTTTTTAAGATTTTGCTACTTTCTGACAAATTTTGCAGAATTTATAATATATATTTAAATAAAATAGCAATAATTAATTAATAATTGAAAAATATAACTCAAATTTGTAATTGTCAGCAGCGAGATTTGAACCCGCGCCCTCGTAGCGAGTCTTGCTGTTGTTGTTGCTGTAATGCTGCTCAGCCCTCATGAATTTGTAGGTCATTCAATCCTAAAAATCTCCTTTGTTTATGGTCCGATCGGGATGAAAATTTCGGAAAACGTCCGCACAAGGGCACACTCGATGTGTGCCAAATCTGCCATGTGTGCCAAGTCTGTAGCTCTTATAATACGTTTTTTTTCGATTTGCGGGGGCGGAAGGGGGCGTGGCAAAAATCTAAAACAAACTTGATCTGCCTGCACACTATAAGAGTGTTGTCACCAAATTTGGTAACTCTAGCTCTTATAGTCTCTGAGATCTAGGTGTTCATACGGACGGACAGACGGACATGGCTATATCGTCTCGGCTGTTGATGCTGATCAAGAATATATATACTTTATAGGGTCGGAGATGTCTCCTTCTGCCTGTTACAAAAAATTTGTTCACAAAGTTAATATATCCCTGTACAGGGTATAATGAAATCCTATCCTGAATTTAAATATTTTCCAGATTATCAAAAATTAATTTAAAACATTATTAATGAATGTGAAATTTGTAATCTTGCAAAGACGGAACACAGATCCACAAAATTAACGTTTGAATTGACTGCAGAATTAAATAACCCAAGGGAACTTTATGTCATCGACTTTTATGCAATTGATAGGGATGGCACGATTAAACATATGATATGCATTAAGCGATTAGCTCGTGCCCCTTTTCGATTTAATCGAATCGCAAAATCGATTGCGATTATTTGAATGAATAATCAATTAAGTGCCGAAATAATCGCATCACTAATTTCATATTCGCGCGCAAACCAAAAAGCTACAAAATTTGCCGTAGTGACGACATGCGCGCAGACAATATTCTTCTGAGCAACGAAATCGAATGTTGAAATGCCTCTGCGCTTTGCATATACTTCCATTTCGACGAGGACTTCACGAACATTGCGGTGGCTCTGTCGATAGAGCGCATGCTTGTCGTGCAACATTTTGGTGTCGTCACACTTTTTTAATAAACAATATTTATATTTAATTTTCTTTTTTATTGTTTATTATACATTTTTATTTCTTGCAGCTATCATGCAAATTATATATAAAATAGTTACATTTTTAAAATGAAATTGAGTGAATTTTTGTTCTTTGTTGGCTTGTCACTGTCTATCACTGACACTGTCACTGTCACTGCTGACTTACCTATGCAAGTTATTGGCGCGTGCCAACTCTTTTGTTTTGATTATGCGCGCGCCATTCTTTTGTTTTGATTTGCTGCACTATATTTGACAGCACTTTTGAGAGACCGCTCTTTTTTGCCTCTTTGTCTTTCTATTTCGTTTTATTGACAGCGTGGTTTAAGTGAAGTGATAATTTTGTCACTTTCATTTGTTGCAATTAAGGTCGCTGCTCGAATTCGCTTCCGATTTTATTGTACAAGTATGTACATTCATATCGTTATCCAGGGAACACCACGGGGAGGCCATTGCAAAATCAATGGGGTCATCAGAAGATGACCTTCGAGTCGACTTGAGATGATTAAATTTTCTTATTTAAACATCTCCATGTTCCCAAAAAATAAAGACTTAAAACCTTACCTAACACCTAAAACCCCCAAATACACCGACTGACGGACGTAGCTACATATACCGACTCTGCTAATGATGTTAATGGCACTATTATTGCGTTTATGACTTTAAAATTTCCATTTTTCTACTACTTTTCTGAATCTCAGATGCACCACAGATGCATATACTATTTGCACAAAATGTTAATATATGTTCGATGCCACCGTCATTAGTTCAACCCAAGTGTTTGGTCTGCAAAATACATTTCGCAATTTTATACCGTGTGCCCCTTAAAAAAGGGCAAAAGAGTTTAATAATTTTGTGCAAATTTATGTAACAGGCAGAAGGAGGCATCTCCGACCCTATAAAGTATATATATTCTTGATCAGTATCAGTAGCGGAGTCGATTGAGCCATGTCCGTCTGTCTGTCCGTCCGTCTGTCCATCTGTATGAACGCGTCGATCTCAGCAACTATAATAGCTAGAAATACCAATTACGCGACAATGCTCAACAAGAAGGTCTTTACGAAGACCAAATTTCAGAAAGTAATAAAACAAAAACCTGATAATCGTCCAATGTCAAGTACTAACTCCTTAAACCCAGAGGTTAAAAAACAAAATAAATACTGATCATAATAAAATCCCTTCTTTCGGCCAACAATTCAGGCGTCCATTTAACCCATTCAAATTTCCCACGCAAACCCAAAACTCTAATGTAAACAGAAACCAAATTTTCCAATAGCAGCCTGGGAACACACCAATACATAGAAATTATGTTTAACAATCACTAATATCGATACATATTAACTTCGTAGTCTTAAAGTCCATAGTAAACAAATGTTGTCCGAAGTATACAGGGTATTCACATCTAAATAATTTCGTTAATTTACCAGCGAATTGGTTAATTCAGCAAACTCAACAATTTTATAGATAGAATTAAATAGAAAAGTTTTAATGGAGAATAATGGCGTAGTAGATTATATTGGAAAAGTGACAATAATTAATGAAAGAAAATTCTTTAACAAAGAACTACAACTAAGTGACGCAATCCTACAAGAAAATAATTTCACAAATGAAGTTTCTTACGCTTTGAATAATGACATTAGTACAAGACGTTCATATCGCTTAGACCACCTTAACGCAGAAGAAAAAGTAAAATAACAAAACTTTTGAAAGAATTTGATAATATCCAATATTCAGAGAACGAATCCCTAACATTTACCAGTATCATACATACGTGACGAGATTAAAACGTCACATGATAAACCAATATACAAAAGACCATATTCTTACTCATTCGCATATGAGACAGGAATTAATAACCGGATTGACGAAATGTTAAAACGAGGGATTCTACGCGAAAGCAATTCCCCATACTCAAGCCCTTTATGGATGGCACCAAAAAAAGCAGATGTTTCAGGTAAAAATAAATTTAGATTGATTGTCGATTATCGTAATTTAAGTGAAATTATTATAAACGACAAATTTTCAATTCCCAATAGGGATGAGATCCTGGGCAAGCTTGGAAATTGCCAATATTTCACAACCATTGATTTAGAAAAGGTTTCCATCAAATCGAAATGGACCCTAAATCAATACATAAAACTAAATTTTCAACAAAACAAAAAATGCTCTAGCAACGTTCCAACGCTGCATGAACTTTGTCCTAAAAGGCCTCATTAATAAACATTGTCTGGTATATTTGGATGACGTCATCGTCTATTCCACATCTTTTGATGAACACCTTGGCTCACTGAGAAAGGTTTTGAGAAACCTAAAGAGGCAAATTTAGAACTTCAGTTAGACAAATGCGAATTTTTAAAAAAAAAGAAACGAATTTCTTAGGTCAGACTATAAGTTTATAAGGCATACGACATAATAAAGATAAGATTAAAGCGATCGAACAATTCAACATACCAAAGACTTCAAAAGAAATTAAATTATTCATAGGACTATGTAATTATTATCGAAAGTTCATTCCAGATTTCGCCAAAATAGCGAATCCCATGAACGTCATCCTGAAAAAAAAACTAATTATGAGTGACCATTTGCCCTGATTTTACAAGAATATTCGAAGTCTCTACTGATGCTAGTAATTTCGCAGTAGGAGCCGTATTATCACAAGATACAAACCAATTAGTTTTGCAAGTAGGGCCCTAAATGACCCTGAACAAAATTGTAGTACAGTAGAAAAAGAATTATTAGCTATCGTTTGGGCAATGAAATATTTTCGTCCATTTTTATACGTAGTCCCTTTTTGATATTCTGAGTGATCACAAGCCACTTGTTTGGCTGAATAATATTAAGGAACCTAACATTAACTCAGTGAATTCAACTTCAAAATAAAATACTTGGAAAGACAACTAAATTATGTAGCAGACGCTCTATCTCGATTCAAAATAGAAGAAAACATGGTAGGAAGTTAAGAAAATATTTCAACAGCAGCAACAATACATAGCGCATCGGATAGTAGCGAAAACTATATTTAAATCACCGAAAACCCATAAATCATTTTGCTAGACAGATTGAATTCATTCATTCAAAAGAAATTCTCTTGAATTATTTTCTAAATCACACTAGTGTTATTTACATTTTTAATTGCCTAGTCTTCTTAATTTTTCAAAAAGCATATAATGTAAAAATCCTAAAAAGCATTATAAAATGAAATCCTATCCTGAATTTAAATATTTTCCAGATTATCAAAAATTAATTCAAAACATTATTAATGAATGTGAAATTTGTAATCTTGCAAAGACGGAACACAGATCCACAAAATTAACGTTTGAATTGACTGCAGAATTAAATAACCCAAGGGAACAATATGTCATCGACTTTTATGCAATTGATAGGGATGGCACGATTAAACATATGATATGCATTAAGCGATTAGCTCGTGCCCCTTTTCGATTTAATCGAATCGCAAAATCGATTGCGATTATTTGAATGAATAATCAATTAAGTGCCGAAATAATCGCATCGCTAATTTCATATTCGCGCGCAAACCAAAAAGCTACAAAATTTGTCGTAGTGACGACATGCGCGCAGACAATATTCTTCTGAGCAACGAAATCGAATGTTGAAATGCCTCTGCGCTTTGCATATACTTCCATTTCGACGAGGACTTCACGAACATTGGGTGGCCTGTCGATAGAGCCATGCTTGTCGTCAACATTTTGGTGTCGTCACACTTTTTTAATAAACAATATTTATATTTAATTTTCTTTTTTATTGTTTATTATACATTTTTATTTCTTGCAGCTATCATGCAAATTATATATAAAATAGTTACATTTTTAAAATGAAATTGAGTGAATTTTTGTTCTTTGGTGGCTTGTCACTGACACTGTCACTGACACTGTCACTGCTGACTTACCTATGCAAGTTATTGGCGCGTGCCAACTCTTTTGTTTTGATTATGCGCGCGCCATTCTTTTGTTTTGATTTGCTGCACTATTTTTGACAGCACTTTTGAGAGACCGCTCTTTTTTGCCTCTTTGTCTTTCTATTTCGTTTTATTGACAGCGTGGTTTAAGTGAAGTGATAATTTTGTCACTTTCATTTGTTGCAATTAAGGTCGCTGCTCGAATTCGCTTCCGATTTTATTGTACAAGTATGTATATTCATATCGTTATCCAGGGAACACCACGGGGAGGCCATTGCAAAATCAATGGGGTCATCAGAAGATGACCTTCGAGTCGACTTGAGATGATTAAATTTTCTTATTTAAACATCTCCATGTTCCCAAAAAATAAAGACTTAAGACTACCTTACCTACACATTCCTATCTTGTAATAAACTACCCCCAAATACACCGACTGACGGACGTAGCTACATATACCGACTCTGCTAATGATGTTGATGGCACTATTATTGCGTTTATGACTTTAAAATTTCCATTTTTCTACTACTTTTCTGAATCTCAGATGCACCACATAATTTTGCCGTGAGTCATATACTATTTTTCGTAGCAGGACGGGCAAAAAATAGTTTAATATATATATATATTATATATATATATATTATATATTTTTCGATGCTCACTGCAGTCATTAGTTTCAGAATACCAATCTTTATGTATTATGTCGTTTTAGGTCTGCAAAATACATTTCGCAATTTTTTATACCGTGTGCCCATTAAAAAAGGGCAAAAAGAGTATAATAATTTTGTGCAAATGTATGTAACAGGCAGAAGGAGGCATCTCCGACCCTATAAAGTATATATATTCTTGATCAGTATCAGTAGCGGAGTCGATTGAGCCATGTCCGTCTGTCTGTCCGTCCGTCCGTCCATCTGTATGAACGCGTCGATCTCAGCAACTATAATAGCTAGAAATACCAATTACGCCACAATGCTCAACAAGAAGGTCTTTACGAAGACCAAATTTCAGAAAGTAATAAAACAAAAACCTGATAATCGTCCAATGTCAAGTACTAACTCCTTAAACCCAGAGGTTAAAAACAAAATAAATACTGATCATAATAAAATCCCTTCTTTCGGCCAACAATTCAGTCGTCCGTTTAACCCATTCAAATTTCCCACGCAAACCCAAAACTCTAATGTAAACAGAAACCAAATTTTCCAATAGCAGCCTGGGAACACACCAATACATAGAAATTATGTTTAACAATCACTAATATCGATACATATTAACTTCGTAATCTTAAAGTCCATAGTAAACAAATAGTTGCGAAGTATGACAGGGTATTCACATCTAAATAATTTCGTTAATTTACCAGCGAATTGGTTAATTCAGCAAACTCAACAATTTTATAGATAGAATTAAATAGAAAAGTTTTAATGGAGAATAATGGCGTAGTAGATTATATTGGAAAAGTGACAATAATTAATGAAAGAAAATTCTTTAACAAAGAACTACAACTAAGTGACGCAATCCTACAAGAAAATAATTTCACAAATGAAGTTTCTTACGCTTTGAATAATGACATTAGTACAAGACGTTCATATCGCGACCACCTTAACGCAGAAGAGAAAAGTAAAATAACAAAACTTTTGAAAATTTGATAATATCCAATATTCAGAGAACGAATACCTAACATTTACCAGTATCATACATACGTGACGAGATTAAAACGTCACATGATAAACCAATATACAAAAGACCATATTCTTACTCATTCGCATATGAGACAGGAATTAATAACCGGATTGACGAAATGTTAAAACAAGGGATTCTACGCGAAAGCAATTCCCCATACTCAAGCCCTTTATGGATGGCACCAAAAAAAGCAGATGTTTCAGGTAAAAATAAATTTAGATTGATTGTCGATTATCGTAATTTAAGTGAAATTATTATAAACGACAAATTTTCAATTCCCAATAGGGATGAGATCCTGGGCAAGCTTGGAAATTGCCAATATTTCACAACCATTGATTTAGAAAAGGTTTCCATCAAATCGAAATGGACCCTAAATCAATACATAAAACTAAATTTTCAACAAAACAAAAAATGCTCTAGCAACGTTCCAACGCTGCATGAACTTTGTCCTAAAAGGCCTCATTAATAAACATTGTATGGTATATTTGGATGACGTCATCGTCTATTCCACATCTTTTGATGAACACCTTGGCTCACTGAGAAAGGTTTTGAGAAACCTAAAGAGGCAAATTTAGAACTTCAGTTAGACAAATGCGAATTTTTAAAAAAAAAAGAAACGAATTTCTTAGGTCAGACTATAAGTTTATAAGGCATACGACCTAATAAAGATAAGATTAAAGCGATCGAACAATTCCCCATACCAAAGGCTTCAAAAGAAATTAAATTATTCATAGGACTATGTAATTATTATCGAAAGTTCATTCCAGATTTCGCCAAAATAGCGAATCCCATGAACGTCATGAAAAAAAAACTAATTATGAGTGACCATTTGCCCTGATTTTACAAGAATATTCGAAGTCTCTACTGATGCTAGTAATTTCGCAGTAGGAGCCGTATTATCACAAGACACAAACCAATTAGTTTTGCAAATAGGGCCCTAAATGACCCTGAACAAAATTATAGTACGATAGAAAAAGAATTATTAGCTATCGTTTGGGCAATGAAATATTTTCGTCCATTTTTATACGTAGTCCTTTTTGATATTCTGAGTGATCACAAGCCACTTGTTTGGCTGAATAATATTAAGGAACCTAACATTAACTCAGTGAATTCAACTTCAAAATAAAATACTTGGAAAGACAACTAAATTATGTAGCAGACGCTCTATCTCGATTCAAAATAGAAGAAAACATGGTAGGAAGTTAAGAAAATATTTCAACAGCAGCAACAATACATAGCGCATCGGATAGTAGCGAAAACTATATTTAAATCACCGAAAACCCGTAAATCATTTTGCTAGACAGATTGAATTCATTCATTCAAAAGAAATTCTCTTGAATTATTTTCTAAATCACACTAGTGTTATTTACATTTTTAATTGCCTAGTCTTCTTAATTTTTCAAAAAGCATATAATGTAAAAATCCTAAAAAGCATTATAAAATGAAATCCTATCCTGAATTTAAATATTTTCCAGATTATCAAAAATTAATTCAAAACATTATTAATGAATGTGAAATTTGTAATCTTGCAAAGACGGAACACAGATCCACAAAATTAACGTTTGAATTGACTGCAGAATTAAATAACCCAAGGGAACTTTATGTCATCGACTTTTATGCAATTGATAGGGATGGCACGATTAAACATATGATATGCATTAAGCGATTAGCTCGTGCCCCTTTTCGATTTAATCGAATCGCAAAATCGATTGCGATTATTTGAATGAATAATCAATTAAGTGCCGAAATAATCGCATCGCTAATTTCATATTCGCGCGCAAACCAAAAAGCTACAAAATTTGTCGTAGTGACGACATGCGCGCAGACAATATTCTTCTGAGCAACGAAATCGAATGTTGAAATGCCTCTGCGCTTTGCATATACTTCCATTTCGACGAGGACTTCACGAACATTGCGGTGGCTCTGTCGATAGAGCGCATGCTTGTCGTGCAACATTTTGGTGTCGTCACACTTTTTTAATAAACAATATTTATATTTAATTTTCTTTTTTATTGTTTATTATACATTTTTATTTCTTGCAGCTATCATGCAAATTATATATAAAATAGTTACATTTTTAAAATGAAATTGAGTGAATTTTTGTTCTTTGGTGGCTTGTCACTGTCTGTCACTGACACTGTCACTGTCACTGCTGACTTACCTATGCAAGTTATTGGCGCGTGCCAACTCTTTTGTTTTGATTATGCGCGCGCCATTCTTTTGTTTTGATTTGCTGCACTATTTTTGACAGCACTTTTGAGAGACCGCTCTTTTTTGCCTCTTTGTCTTTCTATTTCGTTTTATTGACAGCGTGGTTTAAGTGAAGTGATAATTTTGTCACTTTCATTTGTTGCACTTAAGGTCGCTGCTCGAATTCGCTTCCGATTTTATTGTACAAGTATGTACATTCATATCGTTATCCAGGGAACACCACGGGGAGGCCATTGCAAAATCAATAGGGTCATCAGAAGATGACCTTCGAGTCGACTTGAGATGATTAAATTTTCTTATTTAAACATCTCCATGTTCCCAAAAAATAAAGACTTAAGACTACCTTACCTACACATTCCTATCTTGTAATAAACTACCCCCAAATACACCGACTGACGGACGTAGCTACATATACCGACTCTGCTAATGATGTTGATGGCACTATTATTGCGTTTATGACTTTAAAATTTCCATTTTTCTACTACTTTTCTGAATCTCAGATGCACCACATAATTTTGCCGTGAGTCATATACTATTTTTTCGTAGCAGGACGGGCAAAAAATAGTTTAATACATTATTTCGATGCTCACTGCAGTCATTAGTTTATCATTACATTTCGCAATTTTTTGTACCGTTTACCCATTAAAAAAGGGCAAAAAGGGTATAATAATTTTGTGCAAATTTATGTAACAGGCAGAAGGAGGCACCTCCGACCCTATAGAGTATATATATTCTTGATCAGTATCAGTAGCGGAGTCGATTGAGCCATGTCCGTCTGTCCATCTGTATGAACGCGTCGATCTCAGCAACTATAATAGCTAGAAATACCAATTACGCCACAATGCTCAACAAGAAGGTCTTTACGAAGACCAAATTTCAGAAAGTAATAAAACAAAAACCTGATAATCGTCCAATGTCAAGTACTAACTCCTTAAACCCAGAGGTTAAAAACAAAATAAATACTGATCATAATAAAATCCCTTCTTTCGGCCAACAATTCAGGCGTCCGTTTAACCCATTCAAATTTCCCACGCAAACCCAAAACTCTAATGTAAACAGAAACCAAATTTTCCAATAGCAGCCTGGGAACACACCAATACATAGAAATTATGTATAAGAATCACTAATATCGATACATATTAACTTCGTAATCTTAAAGTCCATAGTAAACAAATAGTTGTCCGAAGTATGACAGGGTATTCACATCTAAATAATTTCGTTAATTTACCAGCGAATTGGTTAATTCAGCAAACTCAACAATTTTATAGATAGAATTAAATAGAAAAGTTTTAATGGAGAATAATGGCGTAGTAGATTATATTGGAAAAGTGACAATAATTAATGAAAGAAAATTCTTTAACAAAGAACTACAACTAAGTGACGCAATCCTACAAGAAAATAATTTCACAAATGAAGTTTCTTACGCTTTGAATAATGACATTAGTACAAGACGTTCATATCGCTTAGACCACCTTAACGCAGAAGAGAAAAGTAAAATAACAAAACTTTTGAAAGAATTTGATAATATCCAATATTCAGAGAACGAATACCTAACATTTACCAGTATCATACATACGTGACGAGATTAAAACGTCACATGATAAACCAATATACAAAAGACCATATTCTTACTCATTCGCATATGAGACAGGAATTAATAACCGGATTGACGAAATGTTAAAACAAGGGATTCTACGCGAAAGCAATTCCCCATACTCAAGCCCTTTATGGATGGCACCAAAAAAAGCAGATGTTTCAGGTAAAAATAAATTTAGATTGATTGTCGATTATCGTAACTTAAGTGAATAGGGATGAGATCCTGGGCAAGCTTGGAAATTGCCAATATTTCACAACCATTGATTTAGAAAAGGTTTCCATCAAATCGAAATGGACCCTAAATCAATACATAAAACTAAATTTTCAACAAAACAAAAAATGCTCTAGCAACGTTCCAACGCTGCATGAACTTTGTCCTAAAAGGCCTCATTAATAAACATTGTATGGTATATTTTGATGACGTCATCGTCTATTCCACATCTTTTGATGAACATCTTGGCTCACTGAGAAAGGTTTTGAGAAACCTAAAGAGGCAAATTTAGAACTTCAGTTAGACAAATGCGAATTTTTAAAAAAAAAGAAACGAATTTCTTATGTCAGACTATAAGTTTATAAGGCATACGACCTAATAAAGATAAGATTAAAGCGATCGAACAATTCCCCATACCAAAGGCTTCAAAAGAAATTAAATTATTCATAGGACTATGTAATTATTATCGAAAGTTCATTCCAGATTTCGCCAAAATAGCGAATCCCATGAACGTCATGAAAAAAAACTAATTATGAGTGACCATTTGCCCTGATTTTACAAGAATATTCGAAGTCTCTACTGATGCTAGTAATTTCGCAGTAGGAGCCGTATTATCACAAGACACAAACCAATTAGTTTTGCAAATAGGGCCCTAAATGACCCTGAACAAAATTATAGTACGATAGAAAAAGAATTATTAGCTATCGTTTGGGCAATGAAATATTTTCGTCCAGTTTTATACGTAGTCCCTTTTGATATTCTGAGTGATCACAAGCCACTTGTTTGGCTGAATAATATTAAGGAACCTAACATTAACTCAGTGAATTCAACTTCAAAATAAAATACTTGGAAAGACAACTAAATTATGTAGCAGACGCTCTATCTCGATTCAAAATAGAAGAAAACATGGTAGGAAGTTAAGAAAATATTTCAACAGCAGCAACAATACATAGCGCATCGGATAGTAGCGAAAACTATATTTAAATCACCGAAAACCCATAAATCATTTTGCTAGACAGATTGAAATCATTCATTCAAAAGAAATTCTCTTGAAATATTTTCTAAATCACACTAGTGTTATTTACATTTTTAATTGCCAAGTCTTCTTAATTTTTCAAAAAGCATATAATGTAAAAATCCTAAAAAGCATTATAAAATGAAATCCTATCCTGAATTTAAATATTTTCCAGATTATCAAAAATTAATTCAAAACATTATTAATGAATGTGAAATTTGTAATCTTGCAAAGACGGAACACAGATCCACAAAATTAACGTTTGAATTGACTGCAGAATTAAATAACCCAAGGGAACTTTATGTCATCGACTTTTATGCAATTGATAGGGATGGCACGATTAAACATATGATATGCATTAAGCGATTAGCTCGTGCCCCTTTTCGATTTAATCGAATCGCAAAATCGATTGCGATTATTTGAATGAATAATCAATTAAGTACCGAAATAATCGCATCACTAATTTCATATTCGCGCGCAAACCAAAAAGCTACAAAATTTGCCGTAGTGACGACATGCGCGCAGACAATATTCTTCTGAGCAACGAAATCGAATGTTGAAATGCCTCTGCGCTTTGCATATACTTCCATTTCGACGACGACTTCACGAACATTGCGGTGGCTCTGTCGATAGATCGTACGCTTGTCGTGCAACATTTTGGTGTCGTCACACTTTTTTAATAAACAATATTTATATTTAATTTTCTTTTTTATTGTTTATTATACATTTTTATTTCTTGCAGCTATCATGCAAATTATATATAAAATAGTTACATTTTTAAAATGAAATTGAGTGAATTTTTGTTCTTTGGTGGCTTGTCACTGACACTCACTGTTACTGCTGACTTACCTATGCAAGTTATTGGCGCGTGCCAACTCTTTTGTTTTGATTATGCGCGCGCCATTCTTTTGTTTTGATTTGCTGCACTATTTTTGACAGCACTTTTGAAAGACCGCTCTTTTTTGCCTCTTTGTCTTTCTATTTCGTTTTATTGACAGCGTGGTTTAAGTGAAGTGATAATTTTGTCACTTTCATTTGTTGCACTTAAGGTCGCTGCTCGAATTCGCTTCCGATTTTATTGTACAAGTATGTACATTCATATCGTTATCCAGGGAACACCACGGGGAGGCCATTGCAAAATCATGTTCCCAAAAAATAAAGACTTAAGACTACCTTACCTATACATTCCTATCTTGTAATAAACTTCCCCCAAATACACCGACTGACGGACGTAGCTACATATACCGACTCTGCTAATGATGTTGATGGCACTATTATTGCGTTTATGACTTTAAAATTTCCATTTTTCTACTACTTTTCTGAATCTCAGATGCACCACATAATTTTGCCGTGAGTCATATACTATTTTTTTCGTAGCAGGACGGGCAACAAATAGTTTAATATATGTTTTCGATGCTCACTGCAGTCATTAGTTTCAGAATACCAATCTTTATGTATTATGTCGTTTTCAGTCTGCAAAATACATTTCGCAATTTTTTATACTGTGTGCCCATTAAAAAAAAATGCAAATGTATGTAACAGGCAGAAGGAGGCATCTCCGACTCTATAAAGTATATATATTCTTGATCAGTATCAGTAGCGGAGTCGATTGAGCCATGTTGTATGAACGCGTCGATCTCAACAACTATAATAGCTAGTGATACCAATTTGGCGGTTCGATCCTCAGTCGTTACACAATATTTTTATTTCATTTCTTTTTTTGTAATTTATTATCTTTGATTATTATTTGCAGAAATGCTTTTGTAAAAACTGTAAGTAAAATAAGCTAATTTTTAAAATAAAAGGTCGAAATTGAGAGCTTTATATATTCCTATATACATATACATATGTAAAGCAATAATAAATATGTTTTTGTTGGCAATGCGTATTCAAAAACAAATTTACTCAATTTCATTTCATTTTAAAAATTTAAATAAAAATATTGTGTAACGACTGAGGATCGAACCGCCAAAAAACTGTACGTCAAGCATGCGCACTATCTGCAGAGCCACCGCGGCATATGCTTGGCGGCCGTCAATATCGACATATATGCAAGGACAGACGCATTTTCACATTTGATTTCGTCGCTTGCTTGAAAGAATAAAATAAGCGCGCAAGCATTGGCACGGATGTTGCCAAACTTCATGATTGTGAGTATCTGTTGAATATACACACATAGGCTGTACGTTCCGTTCTGCGGTCTATTCCACACTGTTGGCAATTTCGACGATGCTTCGCGACTCTCGCTGCGCTCTGCTTTGCTCTCTCAGTTCGGTATTTTACTCTCTGGGGTTCTATGCTGAGAGTGTGGGGTTCTATCGTCAAGCGAAATGTTGATATCATTTTCTTGTACCAAATGAACCCTCCATGTATTTTATGCTTAGTGGCAGCAGACTGCACATGTGTGCGAGCGAGACAGCGAACGACTGTGATACATGCGTCTGCTTACCATGTGTGCAGATGTGTGCGAGCGAGATAGGGAACTACTGCGACACAAGCATAAGTAAATTAAGTGTCGTAACACTAAGCATTGATTGAATATGTATACATATGTGAAAGCTTGCTGATATAAGCAAGCAAAGAATTCATATGCAAAATGACAGTTTCAAAAGAGTATTCTTCAATAAACACCTGCTACGTTCTTATTTCTATTATAATCAAAATACTTAATTTATAAAACTGCACAGGGTTTTATACTCTCGCGCGCGCTCGACTTATCCGCTTGTTTCTCTTTAATATTTCGAGCATGCGGGAACTTTTGAAAAAAAGTCATGAAACGCATTCTAATGTTGCTTCATCAAATTAAACAAGCGGATCAGTCGAGCGCGCGCGACGGTATATTACATTGTGCAGTTTTCTAAATTAAGTATTTTAATTATAATAGAAGTAAGAACATAATAGGTGTTATGAGTGTTAAGGCACTTCATATAGTCTTGTGACGCACTTGTTCGCTGTCTCGCTCGCACACATATGCTACCTGCAAAACAACATTTCTGACTATCTCTCTTGTTTATAGACCGATCTTAATGAAACTTTCAGGGATATACAGGGATATATTATTTTACATTATATTCTTTAGAAGAATTAACTCTAAGAAAAGCGGTCATCATTCGACTTTTTCGTTTTGCCAGGGAGCGGGGAAAGGTATCGAAAATCTAACATCAACTCGACCTGGAGAAGGTATACAGGAACCGTCACGCCAAATTTGGTGTCTCTAGCTCTTATAGTTGCTGAGATCGACGCGTTCATACAGACAGACGGACATGGCTCAATCGACTTGCCTATTGATACTGATTAAGAATATATATACTTTATAGGATCGGAGATGCCTCCTTCTGCCTGTTACATACATTTGCACAAAACTATTATACCCTTTTTTTCCCATTTTTAATGGGCACAGAGTATAAACAAGCGGATCAGTCGAGCGCGCGCGACAGTATAATACCCTCTGCAGTTATATAAATTAAGTATTTTGATTATAACAGAAGTAAGAAATAATAGTCTATTGAAACTCATTTAGCATACGAATTTTTTGCATGCTTATAGCATCAAACTTTTGCATATGCGTACATACTCCATAAAAAGCTGAGTGTTACGTCACGTCTGCACATGTGCTGCCCTTATGAGCGCAACGATTCAATAGAAAAATTACTTTCATTTCTTTTGTGATTTTCTGTCTTATTTAAAAACCGATCTTAATCAATCTTTCAGCATTTCTTCTATATGATATTCTTCAAGCACCTGTTAAGTTAGAAGTGTTTACGTTGTAAAATGTGGCTATTATTAGTTGTGCCCATTAAAAATGGGCAAAAAAGGGTATAATAATTTTGTGCAAATGTATGTAACAGGCAGAAGGAGGTGTGGTAGACCCTATTATACTTTATAGGAGTGGAGTTAGTATTATTTTGGTTTTCGGACATATTGTTTATTACATTTATTGAACAAGCGTAGTTGCCGAATAATCTCGAGTGCAATGCTGCGTGGCCAAAATTTAAGTGAGTCTTCTCGTTGCAATCTCTTCAACTTTCTTGTCGAGAGACCTCTAGTCATTTTTGTCGCACGCAATGACTCAAGAGTACACGCACGACAATCGTTTAGTGTGTAACTCTCCTGTCAAACATAATTTTGGCACGTACACCATGTCAAACCTTACGCAACATTTCTACACATTTGGCTCGAACTATTTTGACTATCTGGCAAATAAGCAGGAAAAAGCTTACTTGTTGATAAACACGAGACGAATCCTCATACACTGACTCCTATAATTTTTAGACGCGACATATATATATTCTTAATCAGTATCAAAAGCCGATCTGATTGAGTCATTCCGTCCGTCCGTCTGTCTCTATGAACTCGTCGATCCCAGCAACTATAGGAGCTAGTGACCCCAAATTTGGCATGAAGGTTCCTGTATACCCTCTCCAGATCGAGTTTATGTTAGATTTTCGATAACCTTCCCCCTCCCTAGCAAAACGAAAAAAATCGAATTATGACCGCATTTCTCAGAGTAAGCCCTTCTATCTTGGCAGGTGCGTAAAATATCAAATTAAAGCAGTCCCTCACCATAAAAACACAAATTTGTTTGCACAGAATATCTGATTTTACAAGGCCGTTGTCCACAAAACCATCCACTTCATCTCTGTGCGAATTATTTCGCAGCCCTTTTCTTATTGAAAATTTATATAAAACTAATACGGCATTTTTTTACTCTTATCGTCCATTTTTTTTAAATATTTAGGCCCGGATCCATACATTTTACCGGAGCCCACCTTACCAAAGATGACTTGGACGGGAGATTCAACTTCAACTATCTTAGTCTCTCATAAAATTATAGGCCTTAGCAGAATAAAAACAAGCGGATCAGTCGAGCGCGCGCAACCCTGTGCAGTTTTATAAATTAAGTATTTTGATTATAATAGAAATAAGAACGTAGCAGGTGTTTATTAAAGAATACTCTTTTGAAACTCTCATTATGCATATGAATTCTTTGCTTGCTTATATCAGCAAGCGTTCACATATGCATACATATTCAATCAAAAGCTGAGTGTTACGACACTTAATTTATATATGCTTGTGTCGCAGTTGTTTACTGTCTCGCTCGCACACATCTGCACACATGGTAAGCAGACGCATGTATCACAGTCGTTCGCTGTCTCGCTCGCACATGTGCTGCGTGCTGCTCAACGATTCAAATAACTTTAATTTCTTTGCTGATTTTCTGTCTTATTTATAAACCGATCTTGATGAAACTTTCAACATTTCTTCTTTATACCATTCTTTTACGCACTTGTTAAGTTAGAAGTGTCTACGTTGAGAAATGTGGCCATAATTAGTTTTTTTTGAATTGCGGGGGTGGGAGGAAAGATATCGAAAATCTAACATAAGAAGTGCTCTGAGCTATCTCTATAGCTTCGCAGGCACGAGCTGACTATGCATTTACAGCCACGCTTTCTCTTATCGGGTCTTCTCTGCGTATCCATTTTAACTATTTTTAGACTCTGTACTTTAAAAATGTACATAGTCTTCTAAGGTTGACGAAAGCGATTTGTGCTTAACAGGCAGAAGGAGTCATCTCTGACCCTATAAAGTATATATATTCTTGATCAGCATCAACAGCCGAGACGATATAGCCATGTCCGTCTGTCCGTCCGTATGAACACCTAGATCTCAGAGACTATAAGAGCTAGAGTTACCAAATTTGGTGACAACACTATTATAGTGTGCAGGCAGATCAAGTTTGTTGTAGATTTTTGCCACGACCACTTCCGCCCCCCGAAAATCGAAACGTATTATAAGAGCTACATACTTTACACACTCGGCAGATTTGGTACACATAAAGTGTGCATGTGTGCGGACGCTTTCCGAAAAATTCATCACGATCGTACCATAAACAAAGGAGATTTTAGGGAATGAATGACCAACAAATTCATAAGGGCTGAGCAGCATTAGAGCAACAACAACAGCAAGACTCGCAACGAGTACGCGGGTTCAAATCTCGCTGCTGACTATTTAAATTTGAGTTTAATTTTTCAATTATTAATTAATTATTGTTATTTTATTTAAATTTATATTTAAATATAATTTGTCAACAAGTAGTAATAAAATTTAGTTAGAAATTAAAATTTATGTACATATTTGTCAAATGCTAAAATTCGTGCTGCATAAGTATTGAGATTGCTGCCTGTGAACCATATAAGTCAGTAGCTCAACTTAGAAGACGTGTTATTTGCAAGCGAGAGGTCTGGGGCTCGAAACTACACAGTCAGCGTATAGTTTTCTTTTTTTAATTTTTGCCACGCCCCCCTTCTATTTTGGGTCCCCACGAAAAGTACAGAGTCTCCCACTGTCGACTGCGGTCGACTGTAGTCTTACCCTCCTTCAGTTGTAATTATTTATTAAATTGCTACTGAAAAACACTGAATAAAAATTTAAAATGAAAGTGACAAAATTACCACTTCACTTAAACCACGCTGTCAATAAAACGAAATAGAAAGACAAAGAGGCAAAAAAGCGCGGTCTCTCAAAAGTGCTGTTAAAAATAGCGCGGCGCAAAACGAAACACAAGAATGGCGCGTGCATAATCAAAACAAACCAAATCAAAACAGAAGAGATGACACGCCCCAATAACTTGCATAGGTATACATATACATACATAAGTACATAGGTTTCGCATACATATTGTCAGCAGTGACAAGACACCAAAGAACAAAACTTCACTCAATTTCATTTTAAAAATGTAACTTTTTTATATATAATTTGCATGATAACTGCAAGAAATAAAAATGTATAATAAACAATAAAAAAGAAAGTTAAATATAAATATTGTTTATTAAAAAAGTGTGACGACACCAAAATGTTGCACGACAAGCATGCGCTCTATCGACAGAGCCACCGCAATGTTCGTGAAGTCGTCGTCGAAATGGAAGTATATGCAAAGCGCAGAGGCATTTCAGCATTCGTTTTCGATGCTCAGAAGAATATTGTCTGCGCGCAAGCATTGGCAGGGATGTTGCCAAACTTCGTGAAGTACACATACAGAAACGAAACGCGAGCGCATGCGACATAGGCCGTGCGTTCCGTTCTGCGGTCTATTCTACACTGTCGGCATTTTCGACGATGGTTCGCGACGCTCGCTGCGCTCTGTCTTGCACTGTCAGTTCGGCATTTTACTCTTTGGGGTTCTTTGCTGAGAGTGTGGGGTTCTATCGTCAAGCAAAAAGTTGATATCATTTTCTTGTACCTATGAATTGTTTTTTTTATGATATAACGCTCTCTATTTCACCTCTCTTCTAAGAGTGAATGCTATTCTCTCATTGAAACAAGAGAAACTTGCAAAACAGGCAATGAAAGGGAACCGAAAGTATATTTGGCATTCCCCGATCGCCGAATTTTGCTAGAGTGTTGGCAAATCACATCGATTCCTTTTGATATCTACACAATATTAGCTGTTTTGTGAATTTCTCTTTTTATACCCTGTACAGGGATATATATGGGTTTGTTCAAAAAGTATGTAACAGGCAGAAAGAGGCGTTGCAGACCCTATTAAGTATATTATTATTCTGTCAGCTGCGGTCGACTATAGCCTTCCGAATGGTTTAACATTAACATAGAAATGTTTGTTTAGACATGTGTGTTCGAAAGGAAAATAATGAGCTCAAATTTACATTTGGCTTAGTAATACAGTGGGTAGCAAAAGTGAGTACATTTTCAGAATCACAGACGCCATTCACAACAACCAAACGGTAAAATCAAAGTAAAAAAATTTTGTTACTGTTAATAATTTGTTTATTTGTAGCAAAAAAAAAAGTATTTAACAAAAATATGTGGGATATATTTAAGGAGTGAAAAATAAAAAACCAAAACAACTCGAATGTACTTGATTTGAATTTAGTGTTCCTTACATACTGTGTTTTGTTGATAGGAAATGCAAAACCATTATTGTTTGTCGAAAATTGGAATTTGTATTTTGAAGATTACAATAGTGATGGGGTAATTCTTTTGAGTTATCAAAAATTGTATATTTCTTATAGAGCTTAATTATTTAAATTGCGTGTCCGAATTTTGATCTTTTGAGTTGTAACAAATTGTATATGTCGGAGAGAGCTTAATTATTTGAGTTGCGCGACCGACTTTGAGGCGAATTTATTAGTGTTGTAGATCCTTTTGGTATTGTATAGCACTAAAAGAGTGGGACGACAGCATACGTTGTAGTCAGTGTGGCTCAGTGTTAGGTTGAGTGAAAGAGATAAAAATAAGAATCCTTGCGGTTGATGCAACTAAGAGAAATAACGAGTCTCTCAACAAGTGCGCTGAGAATCGCTCCGCTAACTTAGTCTGCAAAACCAAGAAAATGCAGAAATATTCCTGACTAGCTACCACAGGCTGAAAAATTAGGTCTATTCGACATCAGAAATGGGATCTAACTCCCGACCAACAGTCTTTGAGGAGCAGTTTCGTGATCTGTTGGAATATCAAACCATAACTTTTTGCAACTAGCAAAACCGTTGCAAGCGTTATCTAGAGAGCCCTTACAAAATGGCGGAATCTTATTGCCGAAAATAGACTCAGACGTATCTGGAGCCGACGCTGTACAGTGGTGTGCGACCGTCGACATAATTTTGAGCGAGAGCCCGTTGCAAGGCAGTGCACTTATTTTGGCTTTAACGAAGTCTCTAGAAGAAAGCTCGTCATAGTGTTTAACTCAGGTATGCTACCCTGGTATCACGTGGCATCAATTTAGACAGTTGCTCGAGCAGCGGTACGAAAATACTCAGACACCGGCAGCAAGAATTCTAAATTTGCTAAACAGCCAACTAAATTCTGGTAAGTGTCTCGCTGTTTATGTTAGCAGAAAAACGACGCCACTTGTTACAAAATGGCCTGATATGGACAAGAAGAAGATTGCCGCGTCTGTTGAACTCAGGCACATGGCGAATTATGACCGTCGATGCAACGAGTAGCTTACACTGCAAATATTCACAACCGACAGGATCTGCTGTCTGTGTTGCAAGTGTTCTCGTGGGACAAGAAGCGTTCCAATTTATCGGACGAGGAGTCCAGTGCTAAGCGTATTAAATCTTCTGCAGTTAAGTGACATTCCTGTGGCAAGCTTGGGCACAAAATGGCTGAATGTAAAGAGGGAAAGTATTCATTTTAGGGATAGAAATATCCAGCGGATCAGTTCTCCATATCCTAGTTCCGCACTGTTGGGGAAAAAGAAGAATTGTGCTGTTAGGCTCTGCGTAAATTATCGAGAATTAAATAGAAATACCGTTGCTGATAAGTTTCCACTACCTTTAATATCCGATCAGAAAGCTAGATTGATGGGCCTGCTCGTTTAGTGGCTGACGAGGGCAGAAGCTTTACTGGTGCTAAATTTTTCGACTTCTGTAAATCTCAGAAAATTCAGTTTCACTTAATAGGCACTGGCGTTAGTCGCGCCAATGAACAGGTTGAAACGTGATTAGTACTTTAAAAAAATTTTTTATAGTGATTGAAATCAAGTGATTGAAGTCTATAACAATTAAGAGGCAGGATAAATATCTCCATGAGATTTTACGAAGAATGCCAGAAGAGCAGATACCAAGCGACGGTATCGACGGACATGAATTGAGTTCATTTGATGAAGTGGTTGAAAACCGTGATAAAACAGACCGTGGAGGCTAGTATGGCACTAGTAATATGAGTGAAACAGACCGTTGTGACCAGTGTGGCACTGCAGTGCAATGTATTGTACGTGTATATGCAAGAATTAGACAGAGAAAGACTGCTGATGAGTAAGGTCTGTTCGTAGGGTGCGGACTGTTGAAGAGAGACAGTGAGGACTATAGATTTAACTTATTCTGAAATTGAGTCGGTTGTTTTTAGGAGACAGTCGAGCACGCTTAATTGAAACGAGCAGAACTTACTGTGAAGACACATTTTTTTGAATAACAGAAGTGGGATTCGCATTGCCTACAGATCATGGCTCTGATTCATACCTTACATCATTGGAAACCAAAACCGCAATCAGTCAGTGATACTCTAAACTATGCAGACACCAAGGGTACCGATAGTGGACGGAAGGGTGTCACATGTCACCTTGGTGTACAAGTGTAGATTTCATATTTGCGGATTTTGTGCTCGAGAGTAGCGGACTAGTGAAAGCAGTGAAGGCACCGCATCTCAGTGGCTGTCTTAAATATGGTTTGCTTGCATCACTTGGACACAGGAAAGCAAAATATTTGGAGAAAATCCCTGTGTATGTAGCGTCGGCTCATTTGGCGTAAATTGATAATAAATCGATGCGCTGGGTATTCACTACCAATGTGATAACCCGTAACAAACAATTACAAGCTACTGTTCTAAAAAACGTAATTCAGACGAGGTTGCGAATGTAACAGGATCGAAAGAGGTCAAAGTTCCCGTCACAAATGAAATGCTATTATTATGAGAAGGCTGGTCACAAATATACTTATTGCTCGATTGAAGAAGCGTTATAGCACCAAAGGAAAGAGTGAAACCGGTAGCAGCACGTCTGCAATAAACGATCGTATCAACATAAAATGTCTTAAATGCGACGAATTTTGGTATTTGGCAGCCGATTGTCCAAAAGAAAGAACAAGTGGAAATGATATTATTTTTAAGAAGCTTATAGATACTTGCACTGAGGGCCGTGAGGGCAAAAAGTGTCGATTTTTTAAGTTTAAAACATTATGATGATGTTATAAGTCCGATAAAAATAGGTTTATATGTAGATGGAATTCCAAAAATTCGAGCCTGCACACGGCAGTTAGAAAAATGCATAAGAGATCCACAAAGGCAGTGCAACGTCGTCCTTATAGGCTTAACGAGGATGATGCTATATGCTATAATATATAAGCGGGGAAAGATATTGAAAATCTAACATAAACTCGGTCTGGGGAGGGTATACAGGAACCTTCATGCCAAAATTAGTGTCTCTAGTTCTTATGGTTGCTGAGATCGACGCGTTCATACAGACAGACAGATAGACAGACAGACGGACATGGCTTAATCGACTCGGCTATTGATATTGATCAAGAATATATATACTTTATAAGGTCTACCACACCTCATTCTGCCTGTTACATACATTTGCACAAAATTATTATACCCTTTTTTTGCCCATTTTAAATGGGCACAGGGTATAAAAATACTCACCACAAATCATATGTCTACACCATTATAATACAAATATCCCACCCCCCGACCCAATAAATTACCAACTGTATACCAACACAGCCTCCAACCGATTTGGTGGCGTAGCCATATTAGTCCAGATATCTATTAAACATTCTCAATTAAACCAATATAGACACCTAGAAACTCTAGGAATAGAAATCATATCAAAAATAAAAATTAACATACTTTCAACATACATCCCTCCCAGCAAATCTTTTTCACTTAAATCCTTAAACGACCACTTTGAAGTGCACAAAATCAACCAAAGTATCGTACGCGACTTCAACAGCTGGCATCACAGCTGTGAATCACCCCAAAACAACAGAAGAGGCAGAATCCTAGCAAAATTTTTCCACCACGCCTACCTCACTATACTCAACGACGGCTCCCCAACCCATTTTACCACTCACAATACATTCACCCACATAGACGTTTCGTTATGCTCCCCCCGACTCAACCCCTTCACCAACTGGAAAATAGTCGATGATCTTCACGGAAGCGATCACTTTCCAATCCTAATCTCCTTCTTCCCACAATCACAAACAACAAACTTTTCTAGCCCCTAATTAAAAAAAAAGCAGACTGGCCACAATTCACAAAATTAACCACTGATATTAACGAACTTATATCCAACAGCACATACATCAATAAAGAAGCTGCTATCCTAAATAAAATAATCCTACAAGCCGCACATCACAGTATACCACAGACAACCCCACACCGCTGCAGCAGAAACACCCTCTGGTGGAATAAAACCCTGACCGAGCTTAGAGCCAATAAATTCAAAACCTGGTAGAACGCTACAACAACACCGAAAATCTCCTTAAATACAAGCGAGCTAACGCACTCTTCCGGAGAGAGCTAAAATTATCAAAAACTAAAGCTATGACAGACTTCACATCCACAATCGCACCCAATACCTCCTCAGACAAAATCTGGACAAACATCCATTAAAACCATACATAGTATCACAGACACAACCAACAACTTACTCACGACAGAAACTACCCACATAACTCTTCTTTTTGCTCAACACTGGTCAGAACACTCCAAAGACGAAAACATTAACCAAATCTTTACTTCCAACAAGTACTCAGACAAAACAACTACCTACATACCCTGTTCGACAGCACAAACTATAGAATCAGATATTACACAAATATAAATACTAGCTGCATTACACTCCCTTAAAGTAACAACTCCTGGCCTTAACAGAATAACGTACCCTATGATCAAAAACACCACCTAAGCACTAAAAACAAGAATTACAAACCTATTTAATACCATTTTCAACAACTTCATCCCGTAATCCTACAACACCAGCCTAGTCATCCTTATACTAAAGCCCAATTCAAAGAAAACAGTAATAACCAACTATAGACCAATCTCACTTAACTGCTGCCTATACAAAACATTAGAACATTTTAGGAATGACTTATATAATAATTTTAATTTTAATATTAATTAATATATAAGTGTAATATATATTAATTAATAAATTGGTTTTGGTTTTAAACATCATTTTCTTCTTCTTCTAGTACTATAGAGCATCCTTCGCTTAGGTCCTCATCAGAATCAGAATCAGATTGCCCGTCCAATTCATATATATTTGTGTTTTTGTTTTCGGTAGACGGCAAATCCAGAAGAATTAACACTTCTTCGTGAAAAGGTTTTCTTGTGTTTTTTCATTCTCTTTTCTTTAAACAGACACTAGAAAGTAGTGGATCTGAGGAATCTATCGCCCTGTGGAAAAGGTCAGTCATAGTGTTGATTCGACTGTTTTTCCTTGCGGGTGTCTTTTTTGTAGATTTTATTGCGTGTTTCTGACGCATTTTCGCCTAAGCGCCCTAGTGGAACTAACGTCGAATTATTTATTTGAAAACCGTGGACTAATACTTTGTGAATTGTTGGTACATCGGGTACCACGGGTATTTATGCATATATAATTAAAACGTACTCTCACAAAAAGTCCGAAAGTTTTTATACCCTGTGCCCATTAAAAATGGGCAAAAAAGGGTATAATAATTTTGTGCAAATGTATGTAACTGGCAGAAGGAGGCATCTCCGATCCTATAAACTATATATATTCTTAATCAGTATCAATAGCCGAGTCTATTGAACCATGTCCGTCTGTCTGTCCGTCCGTCCGTCTGTCCGTTCGTCTGTATGAACGCGTCGATCTCAGCAACTATAAGAGCTAGAGTCACCAAATTTGGCATCCAGGTTCCTGTATACCCTCTCCAGATCGAGTTTATGTTAAATTTTCGATATCTTCCCACCACCCCCGCAATTAAAAAAAAAACTAATTATGGCCACATTTCTCAACGTAGACACTTCTAACTTAATACGTGCGTTAAGAATGACATATAGAAGCAATGCTGAAAGTTTCATTGAGATCGGTTTATAAATAAGACAGAAAATCAGCAAAGAAATTAAAGTTATTATTTTCCATTGAATCGTTGAGCAACAGGCAGCACATGTGTGCGAGCGAGACAGCGAACGAGTGTTATACATGCGTCTGCTTACCATGTGTGCACATGTGTGCGAGCGAGATAGCGAACTACTACGACACAAGCATAAGTAAATTAAGTGTCGTAACACTCAGCTTTTGATTGAATATGTATACATATGTGAAAACTTGCTGATATAAGCAAGCACAGAAATCATATGCTAAATGAGAGTTTCAAAAGAGTATTCTTCAATAAACACCTGCAACGTTCTTATTTCTATTATAATCAAAATACTTAATTTATAAAACTGCACAGGGCTTAATACTGTCGCGCGCGCTCAACTGATCCGCTAGTTTTATATTTAGTTTTAATCTTTTGTTATCTTCTACGTGGTAATTGCTAATTTTTTCATAAATCCAATCTGACACAAATGATATTTTGCGATAGTTGCTGCGCCAAATATCGAAGAGAATGGAGAAGAGAAGAGAACTGTGAGAAAACTGGGAAAAGGTGCTAATTAGCGACATTTATTTGTACAAACTGAATTTGTATTATCACGCACAAACGTAAACAAAACGAGGCGGAAAGGCTACAGTCGAACGCAACCGACAGTATAATACCCTGTTCAAGTTTCTATAATAAAAGTATTTTAATAATAAGTACTTTGATTATAATAGAAGCAAGTACATAACAGGTGTTTAAAGAATACTATTTTCAAACTCTCATTTAGCATATGAATCCTTTGTATGCTTATAGCATCAAACTTTTGCATATGTGTACATACTCCATTTACGTCTGCACATGTGCTGCCCGCAACGCGCAACGATTCAATGGCAAAATTACTTCGATTTTTTTCTGATTTTCTTCGTTATTTATAAACCGATCTCAATGAAACTTTCAGCATTGCTTCTATATGATATTATTCAAGCACCTGCTAAGATAGAAGTGTCTACGTTGAAAAATATTGGCTAATATTATTTTTTTTCCAAATTGTGGTGGAAGGGGGGAGGGGTCCAAATTAAAAAAAAATTGATCTGTGTATGGTATTCAGGAACCTTGATGCCAAATTTGGTATCTCTAGCTATTATAGTTCCTGAGAGCGGCGCGATTGTGTGCTTTTGAAAGCTCATACAAAACTTCAGTGAAGCCTTAAAAGTTTTCTTTTGAAATTTTTTATTTGTATAATGTATTAATTTTATGAATTTAAAATCAAAAATACAAAACATTAACATAAAAATTTCGCATTTATGGCAAAAAAAAATCGGCCTCGTGGACCATAGTGCACTGGAGAGTTTGCAAACTCACATTCTTTCAATGCTTGGTATTTTTGAGTGGGTTAGCTTTATATTTTATTGGATTTAACAGAAAACACCCGTCTACTATCAACAATGTTTTTGTATTCAGGCTTCTTTGTATTATCATTTCAGATATTATTTATTTCATAAGCATTCAACTCTGTTTTTATGCCTTTTCCCAAACAGATTTATCGTTTCTATATTTAATTTCTTCAAATGTATTTGCGACATCATTATATAAATGTAATCAAACTATTCTCCACTTCATTATAGGATATATGCGGCTTGGTCTTCAATCTCTTACTTTTCTCACGTATTAGTTCGATATGCATATTGGAATATCTGGCTGTTCAGCGGTTTTACATTCCGTACTCTCATTTTGGATGTCGATTCAATATTTTCATTCAGAAGCTCGTTTTGCTTAAAATTTAACAAAAGTTACAAGGTACAAGTACCTGCATTTTTACCAACCGTTAAACAATTTTTGGATATGGAGACACCGTTACTGTTAAACTTATTTGATATTCCTGCCACTTAAAGTCGCAGTAGAGGATATCCTTGTGCAACCGCACAATACCACGCTTGGTGGCGTAGATGAATACGCCGTGTTAGGCCACATCGACCTTAAGTGGATGCTCCAACTCCACACAGTCAACATTCAACGCTCATCGTTTGTTAGATGGTGTCTCTCGTCAGAATCCAGAATATATCCGAATTTATCTGTCACTGAGGTGTTTGCTATAATTTGTTTTAACATAAATGAAAATCGGTGCTATTAAACTATTTTAAAACGTGTTGTTTCGTTAGTTGTTGTTATTATTTTAGAAAAATACCTTCATAACTTTTCGACTGATGTCATTATTGTCGTTTTAATTTTTATCGTGTTCTAGCACCCTATTTTTTACAAGGTCTAAATTTAAGTTTTCCTCCGATAATATTCCTATTGCTGTAATTACGCCATCGTAAGTAGCTAAGGTCATCAACAATTGCGGCACTTTATCTATTTCGTAAATTTTAGCACAAGCAGCTAACAATTCACTCTATCTCATCAAAGACGTTAAAGTGGCTCATCTTACTCGATATCTTTGCTAATTGCGAAGCCAAAATCTTAAAATTTCTATTCGGTGAGGTGCCGCTTGTGACGAAATTAAGGAAAAAGTCGCTCTAATACTTTATTAGCGTACTTTATGCTCTCTGCTCTGTTATTTACCATAAGTCATCCACTTTATAAGACATTTGCTGGGTTTTCGCCTTCTCACCTACGCAAGAGCTCTGTCGGCTGACAGCTGCTTCCCGGGGCTGCCACGTGCAGGCAGTAAGATGCTTGAAGCATCTTTTATTCGCATATTAAGTCCTGTCAGTTTGGTGCTTCTTGGTGGAGTATTATTTATAATTTTTTGTGCATGAATATACCACTTTGAAAGATCGGCCCGACTAAGTTTTGAAATCATTGGCACAACAATTTTGTGAATGCGTTCAACCTTCAAGTCTGGCCGTCATGTTGACTACTCTCCGGTCTCTGAAATTAATTATTGACATGCCCCACTATTTTGCTCTTGAATTAAAATCGCCGGCAATAATGCAGAGAGAAATTAGGAAGTATACGCACCGCCAATACTGAGCGACAGAGGCACAGATAGAATGTCCGGCGTCTGAACAAGAACAAGAGCCTTGAACCGAGCATGACAGGAGAGAGATATTACCCCAAACTACAGAGACTACTGAGAGCACAATTAATAGCATAATTTCGATGATCAAAAGTGCTTGTGATTCTGCAATGCCCAAAACAGAGAGGGCCAAGAAGTCTACTGGTGGACAGAGAAAATCAGCAATCTAAGAGCGCACTGTTTAAGAAGTAGATACTGCCTAACTAGAGCCAAACTCCTAGGAAAATTAACTGAAGACGATATACAGAAGAACAGAACAGAAGAGCCAAAAACATCTGAGCATCAGCATTCGAAAAAACAATATTGAGAACTTTAAAAACCTCTGCAACGATATTAATTCAGATCCTTGGGCTCTAGGGTATAAAATGGTCCATAAGTTCAAGACCAGCCGCGCATCCCCCCCTTGTGGAAACTGAAAAAATGGACAACATATTTTAGACGTTATTTCTCACCCAACCGGACAGACAAGCAGTGTCAATAATACCGGCAGACGACAGAGTGGTTGAGACGTTTACCAGGGGAGAGCTTGCAAAAGCGGCAAAAACATGAACAAAAAAAATGGAAAAGCGCCAGGTCCCGATAGTATACCGGCAGAGTGCTGCTGTTATTGCAGAAAGCGGACCCGAAATGATGCTGGACATGTATAACGCGTGCAATCGAAGTCGAACATTCCACAACTCCTGGAAAGTTCAGAGGCTGGTTTTGATAAGCAAAGGAAAAGAGAACCCCACAGCACCCTCGGCTTATCGAGGCATGCTTAATACAACAGGAAAGCTTCTAATGCCTCGCTAATAAGGCTAATAATGCCTCGCCTAGCAGCAGCGGTCGATAATGCAGGCAGGTCCACAGCTCCGATCACAGAGGTCACATAACGTTCGCGAGTCAACAAATGCGAGTGGACAGCAAGACATCTACTCGATCTCAAAGTCTGGATACAGAGAATATTTGGTCTTGGTCTTTAATCTCTCACTTTTTCCGCCTATTAAATCGATATTCCTATTGTTGTAGTCAATGCCAATTTTACCTGGCTGTTCAACGGTGTTACTTTCCGTACTCTCACTACTCTGCTACTGCTACGTTCTTATTTCTGTTATAATCAAAATACTTAATTTATAAAACTGCACAGGGTTTTATACTGTCGCGCGTGCTCGTTTTTTTCTTATTTTCATTTGGAACAAGCGGATCAGTCGAGCGCGCGCGGCAGTATAAAACCCTGTGCAGTTTTATAAATTAAGTATTTTGATTATAATAGAAATAAGAACGTAGCAGGTGTTTATTCTGTGTCTGTGCTTGCTTATATCAGCAAGCTTTCACATTTGTATAGAATCAAAAGCTGAGTGTTACGACACTTAATTTACTTATGCTTGTGTCGCATTAGTTCTCTATCTCGCTCGCACACATGGTAAGCAGACGCATGTATCACAGACGTTCGCTATCTCGCTCGCACACATGTGCTGCCTGCTACTCAACGATTCAATGGAACAATAACTTTAATTTCTTTTTTTCTTTGCTGATTTTTTGTCTTATTTATAAATCGATCTTGATGAAACTTTCAGCGTTCCTTCTATATAACATTCTTAACGCACGTGTTAAGTTAGAAGTGTCAACGTTGAGAAATGTGACCATAATTATTTTTTTTTAATTGCAGGGGGTGGGCGGAAAATTATCGAAAATCTAACATGAACTCGATCTGGAGAGGGTATACAGGAACCTTCATGCCAAATTTGGTGTCTCTAGCTCTTATAGCTGCTGAGATCGACGCGTTCATACAGACAGACGGACAGACGGACGGACGGACAGACAGACGGACATGGCTCAATCGACTCGACTATTGATACTGATTAAGAATATATATACTTTATAGGGTCGGAGATGCCTCCTTCTGCTTGTTACATACATTTGCACAAAATTATTATACCCTTTTCACTAATTTCACTATCACTGAATATCTTTTAGGAAGTCTGTTTACATTTGACGGTACTAAAATTAACCATGTTGGTTTCATAAACAACAACCTCCCTTGCATCAATAAATTTTTCATTAAAATCATTTCAAAACTTATAAACATTTGGTTCATAACCCACAGGGGATACTATTGTAAAATTTAAATTAAATTTTCCTCGTTTATTATTTTTGTTGTGCACATATGAAATTGAGTCAAAAAGTCTCAAAAACTTTAAATTGGGCTTTGTATTATTCCATATCTCGTATGGGCTCATTGTGATGTAATGTTGCACTTGTAATGTCTTTGAATTTAAAATAATTATCAAACGTCGAGATAGCTGCTTGAAAAAGCAGTGCCCTCGGTTTTGTCAGCCGGCGTTGTCATTTGGCAGTGGCACAGGGCGTAGAGCATTAGACTATCAATCAAAGGATCGCGAGTTCGAGGCCCGGTCGATTCGTTTTGTTATCTATACAATACTATATATGCGAAGTTTGTTATGTATATGTATATGTATATGTATATGTATATGTATATGTATATGTATATGTATATGTATATGTATATGTATATGTATATGTATATGTATATGTATATGTATATGTATATGTATATGTATATGTATATGTATATGTATATGTATATGTATATGTATATGTATATGTATATGTATATGTATATGTATATGTATATGTAAATTAATCCGTTAGGGTTTTTGTATTGGAAAAAATATAGCCAACTGGCCTTTATTACAAACGAATTAGAACTAACTTAAACAATCAAAATTAATCATTAAAGAAGCTTCTGCTGCTGATGGTTTCGCTGCTGCCGTTGTCGCTGCTGCCGTTGTCGCTTAGGTGTCGGGTGTCCCATACCTGGTCCCACGGTGGTGCCTTATGTAAACTGCTGACCGTCGATCCCACGGTAGCGTTTATGCTGACCGCGCTGAGTTTCGGTCATTGGACTCTTTGCTGATTCTGGCGCGTGTTGGCTTGAGTGCATTCCGGTGCATTGGTACCGGTCATGCACAGACGTTGGCTTTTGGCAAGTGTGGCCTTAACTCCTCCCCCTTTAAGTGCGGACGTCCTCGGTCGCTAGTTGCGCTTCGTTTTGGTTTGTTGCTGCGCTGTTTGTTGGATTGATGTGTAACTTCGCTGTTTTTGGTTTTAGTGATTTGGCCGCCAATATGAATATTGTTATCAAAAGTAGGGTATAGATGCTGGTGTTAAAGATTGAAGTTGTCTTTTGATCTTCCTTCAGTAGTTGTATTTTGGCCGTATTATTAAAATTTACCTCCTTTATCATCTCCAGGGATAAGATTTCTTGTACTTCGCTCCTGTTTCCGATGATTTGTAGTAATGGTGGTAAAGGTTTGGCGTTGCTGTATTCTGTTGTTGTGTAGGGGGGTTCCTTTAACGCTTATCGATGCGTTTTTCGATTGTATGAGGTAGGTTCCTCGTAATTGTAGCTTCTCTGCGTCGATGGTGACTGTACCCTTAAAGTCGTTCAGCAGGATGGTACCCGGTACGATTTCCTCGTGTTCCGGGACATGTTGGCTATTTACTTGTAGGCATTTGGGCTGCTTTGTTTTCAGGAGTGCAGCTTCGCAGGTGTTGTTGCTTAAGTCTACTAAGTTTTCTTTTTTACAAATGGTCTTATCATTAATGGTCTCGCAGAGTTCTTTAATGCCGAAGTTTACTTCGTTGCACTGAACAATGGAGTCGAACTTAATCTTATTTATCAGATTGCCTTTTTTTATTGGCTTTAACAGAATTTTGTGGCATGTCTTATCTTCTATTATGGGTAAGCTTATTATGTAGAGGATGTCTTTGCCGTTTGAGGCTACTTTAATTTTTGCGAATTCTAATATTTCCTCTATGTTAGTGAACAAATTGTCTGAGTTTTGTACCAATTTCTCGATTACTTGGATTTCTGAGTTTGACAAAAGTATGGAATTGATTGTATTTGTTTTTGCCCAATTGATGGCATAAATCATATTTGTGAGTTCTTCTTTAAAAAGTTTAAGTTTGTATTTTAGTGTTTCTATTTCGATGTTGTTTATAGCTTGGTTCTCTTTAGTTATTTTGAGGATGGCATTGGTACTTTCTTTAATTTGCTTGATTTTATCGTTAAAGAGTCTGTTTATTATGACTTGCTTATTGTTATTTTGTAATTGTTCATTTATTTTGTTTATTATAATTTCGTGGTCGTGGTGATCCGGACTTCCGGCCAACCATTTCCACGCAGAGCCGAGCATATTTATAGCTCTCTTAATTCTAACATTCTTCGGTTTTAATCTGTTCAGGTCTTCTTTTATTTGTGTTAATTCGAAGTTGATGAACGGGATGAGGTGACTGGGTAAGGATGATTTCATGGAGGATTCGAGTGATTCAAGGGCTTCTTCGTATTCTTGTAGATTGAATGCGTGAATGATTTTGAAAGTACCGTTTTGGATAGTTGCTGGACCAATGTTTATTGTTATCAACTGAGAATTTGAGTAATCTAGTATGGTTGCCGTTCCAAGGCATGATGGTAGGAATATTAGCCTGTGAATAATAAAATTAGGTTTTTATATTATTTTTATGAACTATTTTCCCAGACCGCGTTCTAATAGTCGTATTCCTATTTTCTGCTACTATTTCTTTTTTTGTATCTCGGCGAAGTTTTTGATCCTAATCTTTTATTGATTTTGACGTAAACTTCGTCTCCTATCTCGTATAACTTGGGTGTGGTTTTGTCTTTATTGTGGTAGTTGAGGTCTGAGGTTTGTGTTTCTTGTAATTTGTTTCTTATTTCTTGCCTTTTTCCTTCTACTGCTTCTGGTTTGTTAGCTGTATTGCTTCTAAAGAATATTTCTATGGGTTTTTCTTTTGTTACTGAATGGATTGATTGGTTATACTCTTGAACCGCTTTGAATAGTAAATCTGTGAAGGTAAGCTCATCGTAATCTTTTTTGAGACATCTTAAAATCTCGGTCAATGTGGAATGAAATCGTTCCACTTGTCCGTTACTAGTTGAGGAATACGGGGGGGGTCGTATAGACGGATATATTGAGTTGATTTTCCAGCATGAACTTAATAGCTGCGGAATTCAATGCTCTTTCATTGTCCATTACTAGCATTTTGGGTATTCCGAATGCTATTAACATTTCTCTTAATGGAATCATTATGTCTTCGGAGGCCCTTGATTTCAGGATTTTGACCTGGGCGTACTTGGAGAATTTGTCAATACCCGTTAGGACGTTAAGTTTTTCTGTTATGTAAATGTCCACGTGGATCAGTTGTCCGGGGTATTGTGGAATGGGCGACGCTTGGATGGTGCCACTTGGTGGATGTCTGTCATATTTTGACTCTTTGCATGTTAAGCATGTTTTGGCTATTGCGTTGACCTTTTTTTGCATTTGTGGGAAGAAAGACTTTTTTAGGATTTGTTCTTTATTTTCTTTGGCGTTTCGGTGCGCTCTTTTGTGTTCCAGTGCGATCATGTCGTTTTGATCGCTTTCTGAAACAACGTCTTCTACTCTACTTCGTGAAAACCTTATTTTGTATGAACTAAAGTGAAGTGGATAAATATTTTGGATTTTCCCCATAATATTTTCGGAGGTATAAATTCCGTTTAATATTTTTGGGTCTAATCTTTGCTTCAAGATTTCTATTAGTTCGATCTCTGTGTACGTCGGTCTTTTCACTATATGTCTGTGGTAAGTGGGGAATGGGATCTCGAAACTATACGATGAGGTATCTTCTGTAATCAAAAAAAGTTGATTCTTAAAGACATTGATCGGGCTCTCTACTGAATATATGAGATGATGCGATGAGCTATCGTCGCTATGAACTGTTGCTGAGGAAGATAAGGTGTTCACCTCGTGTTTTACCGGGTTCCTAGACAGTGCGTCTGCGACCACGTTGGAAGTACCTGGTTTGTAATTTAACTCATGGTTAAATTCCTCCAAGTAGCTCTTCCATCGTTTTAGTTTGCCGTTATGATTCTTATTACTGAGAGCGAAAGTGAGGGGCTGATGATCGGTGTAGATAATCACCTTTGCCGTGCCGTATAGGTACGTTCTCAAACTTTGCAATGCCCATACAATTGCTAACATCTCTTTTTCATTTACTGCGTAATTTTCTTCCGTCTTTGTTAAAGTGCGGGATATAAAAGTAATGGGCTTGCCTTCTTGTTCAAGCACTGCTCCAATTGCGAAATTTGACGCATCTGTTGTCAGATGAAATACTTTTCCAAAATTTGGGTAACTTAAGATAACGTCTTCGGAGCTGAGTGTTCTTTTTAATTTGGTGAAGGCTTCGATTGCCTCGCTGTTTAGGTGGATTTTGACTCTATCTGATACTTTCGTCGAAACGCGGCCACCTTCTCCTCTAAGAAGTGTGGTAAGGGGCTTTGCTAATTTAGCGTAGTCCCTTATGAATCGTCTATAGTATCCAGACAGCCCTAAGAATGATCTGAGCTCCTTAAGAGATGTGGGTGTGGGAAAATTGGCGATTGCCTTTACTTTCTCTGGGTTGGTTTTAACACCATTTTCAGATATTGTAAAGCCCAAGAAATTTACCTCCTTCTTGAAGAACTCGCATTTGTCCATTTGCACTTTCATATTAGCATTTTGCAACGTTGTGAATACTTGTCCTAGGTGATGGACATGCTCTCTTTCTGATTTACTGAAAATGATAATGTCGTCTATGTAGACGTAACAAATCTTTCCGATATGATCTCTGAGAATGTCATCTAAAGCCCTTTGAAAGATAGATGGTGAGTTTTTTTAGTCCGAAGGGTAGTCGAGTGAATTCGTATTTCCCTCCGTTGACGGAAAATGCTGTTTTCTCGGTATCCTCTTCTCTTAGCAAGATTTGATGGAATCCGCTCTTAAGATCGAGCACCGTGAAAAACTTGTTGTTCCCTAACTGGGCAATGATTTCCCCTATTTCGGGCATGGGGTAGCGGTCGGAGATCGTTTCCGCGTTCAGCTTGCGGTAGTCTATTACGATTCTATACTTCCTTTTGCCTGATGCGTCGGCCTTCTTAGGTACAACCCAGACTGGTGCATTGTAAGGGGAGCGCGACGGCCTGATGACACCATCGTCCAGCATCTCTTTCAGCTGCTTTTCGACTTCGTGTTTCAGTGATACAGGGTATGGGTAGTGTTTCGAATGGATTGCTCTATCCGTAGATGTTCGTATTTCTCCAATTACTTTGGTGGAGTAGGTCAGTTTTTCGTCTGGTTCTGCGAAAAGTGTATTATAGCTTTTCGCGAGGCTACTTATTATGGTTCTTTGACTTTCGGACATATGGTCGGTACGGATTTTTATATTGTTGACGGACTGTGCTGGCAGTTGTCGGATTCTAAATTGTTTGTTAATATTTACCCTAAGGATGTCATTTCTGACGTCGATAACCACGTTTAATTGTTTCATGGTATCATTGCCTAGGATACCATGGAAAGTTTTCAGAGTTGGCAGAACGAAGAATTTGATTGGGACCTCGTGGAGGCCAAAGAGATTCAGAAAGGTGTGGTGTGTAATGGCGATTTGCCCTCCTACGGAGTTGGCGAAAAATGTTTCTTTGTTTTGTTTGGGGTTTTGAACTAGCGAAGGTTGGATATAGTTCTGGTTAGATCCAGTGTCGATCAAGAATTTTAAGTGAGCTCCGTCCCTCCTTCTGCATAGAAAATATGGTAAAGAGGAACGGTTTAAGCTAAAAAATTAACGTCTGACATATCGGTGGTTTCGATTTCTGAGTCAGTGTATTGTGGTTGTTCCATGCTGTCGAATGACCCCGGGAATCCCTCGGATTCCATAATAGCGTAATAGTTTTGCTCGTCCGTATAATACGCGTAGGCGTCTGTACCGTCGTTTGCGTCTTGTATGATGTGAGCATTTGAATCGACTTGCTCTTCTTGTACCTGTTCTACCGGTTCCCCGGTATTAATGTGGAATTGTCGTTGGACCTTGGGGGTGGCCCAGAAAGTGGAGGTGGGCGTTTGCCCGCGAAATTGTTCGGTTGCGGTCGGTTGATGTAGTTTATCCTAGCCGATCTAATAGAACCATCGACTTCCATTGGTATGGGTCTCGGTTCCGGCTTTGGAGCTAGTGGGCGTGGAGGCACTGAATATAGTTGTCTATACGGAAGAGGTTGTTGTGGCACGAAGTATTGTTGTGCTGGTTGCAAAGAGGGTCTAGTTTGGTTGGCATTTGGTGGGAGTTTGTAAATGTCCGGGCGTGGTACATAATAAAGTTTTGGGTCGAAATTTCTCCATTGGCCCTGTTGGTTATTGTAAGCTGGTTTCGTTGGCGTCTGCCTAGCATTAGCTTGACTAGCAAACTGCCAATGCGGGATCGGTGGTGGTAAGTGTCTTACTCTTGGTAAATAAGCATTTCTATGATCTTGATTATCAAGCAGATTGCATAGATGTAGAGCGTGACTAAGGTCTCGAGGCTCTTTTACGGCCAGAAGTCGTGGTAGGTCTCCGTTGAGACCTCGAACGAAGGTATCGAGGGCTTTGCCTCTATAGCTGTTAGTCAATGCTCTTATAGAATCGGGAGAATCTTCTTGTACACCGACTTGGTTAAGTATCAGCGACAGTTGGTGATAAACTGCTTGATAGAACTCCATAATGGACAATTTACCTTGGGTCAACGAAAACAGTTGGTATTCTAGGGTCTTTAGGTCCCGCTTATCGGCGTAATGTTCTGTTAAGCATTTTGAGATGGCTTTCCGGTTCATTGGGGTGTTGTAGGATTCCAACACTGTTTCCGCCTCGCCGACTACCTTTGTTCTTATGGCTAGGGTAACCAGGTAATATTTATGCGTACGTTCCTGTCCCGTGAACATAGCCATGATTCTATCTACGTTCTTTTTCCAAGAACCGAAAGAAACTCGGTCTCCGGAGAACTCTCTGATTAGACGCGTTACGTCTGTTACCTTCTCTAATTCTGAACCTTGAGTAGGCGCTACGTATGGGATGTCTCCTAGCTGTTCTTCCCTTTCTGCCCCTAATGCTTGGCGGATCAGTTCACCCCCTTGAAGCGTGTCTTTGATCATGTTTTCGATCACGTTCCTAAGTTCAGGTGTTGATATAGGGGTACTAGTTACCGGTTGACTAGTTCTTGGTCGACTGGGTCCTGCTTGGCCTAGGGCCATACCTGCCATGGCTTCTGATAAATCGTCCTGCATTTCTTTAGGTCTTGATGATTGCCTAAGATTAGAACAATCGAGTGGGAAGGTACTAAGAACACGAAAAAGGTTTTGGATGTAGGTGAGGTAAGGTATATGGGTGGATTTATGAGTCTTGGATGAATTTTTGTTTTTTATTATTATTATTTTTTTTTATTGTATTAGACCCAGTAGCTGGGCCGTCCCTTCTATCCTGGAGGGTCCCGTAGGAATCGCAGAATTGGGATGAGTTATACTGCAGTTCGCAGTGTATGAGTTCGTTATAAGTTTACGTTCTGTTATCACTTGTTTATGTTTTATATTTGGATGACACGTAAATATTTGGTTTTGTTTCTTAAATTAATTGCTTTTAAACCTTAATTAAATTTATTTAGTTCCTTCCCTTTTTTTCTTTCGTTTTAATTAGAAAATTTTTGATTGTATTTTCTATTTAAAAGATTTTAGATTCTTCGTAAGGTGTTTCTTAACTTTTAAAAGCAATGAACTTAGATCGGGCGCCAATTAATCCGTTAGGGTTTTTGTATTGGAAAAAATATAGCCAACTGGCCTTTATTACAAACGAATTAGAACTAACTTAAACTGCATAATAAAAAAATACGTTTTCATAACTATAATTTTTTAAAAGATATACTAAAGTTTATTTCTCAAAACAAAAAAAAAAAAATAGTGAGTTTATTTGGTTGATCGACATTGTATATGTATACGTTTGAACTCAAATGACATATCAGTTGGAATCATAGGGATACGTCGAATCAAACAAATTTCTCCTTTGGATTTACCAGTTAAGATCGTTGCTTCAATCAAATTGGGCTATAACTTTTTCACTGCCAATCTGGTGCCATTACACAGTTTTGGTGGATTAATATTTCGCAATAATAAAATCAATGAACCAACTTTCAGATTTAAACAATGCGGTTGCATAACAGCCGGTTCCAATGAATTTAAAAATTCAATTGGATAATTCATTGCCTCATCTTGATTCATAACAATGTCAATTGATTTATATGTCGTGACTACACCTGGAAAATTTATGGCATTGATATGATATTCTTCGTTGCTAAAATGGCGCGATCTCTCAACCAATCATGATTTCTGCAATTCTGAAGAATATTCGGAAAAACACATTTAATCAATTTATCTATCGATTGCGCTATTGTACAAAAATTTTTCGGTACAGCGATCAATCCGTTGGTACTGTCCATTTGTATTTTGCCATCACCAATTTCTAACTATTGTTTTGAAAACTCACGGGCAGCTTGATCATTTTGTAGGTGAATACGCATATTAATGATCAGTGTCAATTTTTGTACATATCTCCAAACAATTGATGACTTCAAACAGGCATTTATTTCATTTATGTATCACAGTCGTTCGCTATCTCGCTCGCACACATGTGCTGCCTGCTATTCAACGATTCAATGGAACAATAACTTTAATTTCTTTTTTCTTTGCTGATTTTTTGTCTTATTTATAAATCGATCTTGATGAAACTTTCAGCGTTCCTTCTATATAACATTCTTAACGCACGTGTTAAGTTAGAAGTGTCAACGCTGAGAAATGTGACCATAATTATTTTTTTTTAATTGCGGGGGTGGGGGAAAATTATCGAAAATCTAACATGAACTCGATCTGGAGAGGGTATACAGGAACCTTCATGCCAAATTTGGTATCTCTAGCTTTTATAGTTGCTGAGATCAGTTGCTGATTAAGAATATATATACTTTATAGGGTCGGAGATGCCTCCTTCTGCTTGTTACATACATTTGCACAAAATTATTATACCCATTTCACTAATTTCACTATCACTGAATATTTTTTAGGAAGTCTGATTACATCTGACGGTACTAAAATTAACCATGTTGGTTTCATAAACAACAACCTCCCTTGCATCAATAAATTTTTCATTAAAATCATTTCAAAACTTATAAACATTTGGTTCATAACCCACAGGGATACTATTATAAAATTTAAATTAAATTTTCCTCATTTATTATTTTTGTTGTGCACATATGAAATTGAGTCAAAAAGTCTCAAAAACTTTAAATTGGGCTTTGTATTATTCCATATCTCGTATGGGCTCATTGTGATGTAATGTTGCACTTGTAATGTCTTTGAATTTAAAATAATTATCAAACGTCGAGATAGCTTGGGGTTATAATACGTAAGCACTAGTATTGTTTACTATTGATTGCTTTGCATTAGGAAATACTTTCTACATGTGTCTTCATAGTACATAGTAATGCCAGAAATGAAATGTAGTTCGCATCGAATCACACACAAGTCTTTTCGAGTGAAAAAGCAGTGCCCTCGATTTTGTCAGCCGGCGTTGTCATTTGGCAGTGGCACAGGGCATTGAGCATTAGACTATCAATCAAAGGAACGCGAGTTCGAGGTCCGGTCGATTCGTTTTGTTATCAATACAATACTATATATGCGAAGTTTTTATTGCAGTTAAATTTGAATTTTATTAGACTTTAAAACTGTAGACGTTACCAAACTTGGAGACATCGCGAAAATGATGTGCACGAAGACCAAGTTTGTTTTTGATTTTTCGACGCCCCCTTCTTTTCTTGCTTCTCACGAAAAGTACAGCGCCCCCACTGTCGACTGCGGTCGACTGTAGCCTTAGCCTCTGACAGGTGTAAATACTGATGCACGGTACTAAACTGTCGCTTGCGCCTCGTTAGCATTGCCTTCGTTTGCAGTGTGTGTTAGAGACGTATGTATATCAGACTTCCTGGTGGCGGCTCTATCATGTTTATTGGCTGATTGTGCTAAGCTAATCTCTATGTCTTAATCACAATCCCGAAGAACCTGTGCACCATGTATATGTACATGTATATGTATATGTATATGTATATGTATATGTATATGTATATGTATATGTATATGTATATGTATATGTATATGTATATGTATATGTATATGTATATGTATATGTATATGTATATGTATATGTATATGTATATGTATATGTATATGTATATGTATATGTATATGTATATGTATATGTATATGTATATGTATATGTATATGTATATGTATATGTATATGTATATGTATATGTATATGTATATGTATATGTATATGTATATGTATATGTATATGTATATGTATATGTATATGTATATGTATATGTATATGTATATGTATATGTATATGTATATGTATATGTATATGTATATGTATATGTATATGTATATGTATATGTATATGTATATGTATATGTATATGTATATGTATATGTATATGTATATGTATATGTATATGTATATGTATATGTATATGTATATGTATATGTATATGTATATGTATATTTATATGTATATGTATATGTATATGTATATGTATATGTCGGCGGCAAAGGTATGTCATCCATGCTAATACTCTTGATGATTGACGCGGCTGCACAGCGAGTTCCGATCGGTTCGAATACCTAAGCTCAACTGGCTATGTCAGCATACGCACTCATGTCGTAAACTCACTCATGTCGAGTGTATGTAGCTGTCTCTGTCTTACTCAAGACTCCTGGTATCTTACCATCGAACCTCACTCAGAAGCAGAGCGTCTCTGCCTCTGCTGCCGTGCTCTCGTTCAATATCAGCTAGTAAAGCAGAAGCAGGGAATTCCCCGAATTCTACTGAGGAATGTACCCGCGTACAATTACTAGGAATCACACTGCGACACGGCCTTCCTGACCTTTCACACGTCCCCGTGTGCTACAGCCACCACCCATGTCCAAGTCACACACCAGACTCTTTTAATTATGATATCTCTTGTTTTTAATAACATTATTTCCTCTAACAATTTACAAACTTACAGAGCCGCTTACACAAACATTAACTGACAATTTTTCTTATCTAGGAAACACAATTTCCTTTTGTTTACAAACATAATACATTTTCAACTTCATGATCTTATTCATATCATTTAATTCTAATCAGAATTTTCCAATAATTCAGATTTTACATAACTTTGAGTTGTCTCTCAGTCTCTCAATTTAATTTGGTGTGTACACTTACACCCAATCATCTTGACCCCCGCCATAACACTTCTCATCCCTGTGAGACAGCTGTTATGGTGCGGTTCTCAATTCCCCTCTTGGGACACAGACGCGCGCTTACTAACGCCGTCTATTGGTTCGTTCCTCTCCTGGGAATCGCCATCACTTAGGCCATCGAATTCTTCGTTTAATTCGTTAATTAATTGTCTGCTTGGTAGCGCTCTTAGCCACTCATGTGAATATTTATACGTTCGCTTATTAACTAATGATTTTAGTTCATATCGATCGCCGTCTAAGACTTTGATCACCTCAAATGGACCTTTAAATTTAGGGTCGAGCTTTGTCTGATGCCGTTCTTCGTTTTTCAGTAAAACATGATCACCTACGTTATGCTTCATAATCTTTGCCTTATTTTTGTCAAATCTTTGTTTGTCATATCTTGCATTATTTTCCATGTTTTCCTTGGCTTGAATTCTAATCTGTTCTCTATCTACATCATTGTCTTCTTCATTTATTGACAATAAACCAAAAGGCCTAGCTTCTTTTCCTATTAATAGCTCTAAAGCGCTAAACTTAGTGACTCGATTTGCAGTACAATTCATGGCCAGTTGTACTTCAGCCAATGCATCCTGCCATGATCTCTGACTCGTTTCAACTGCCGTCAGCATTGTCTTAAGTGTGCTCATCACACGTTCAACCTGTCCATTTGCCCTACTAGCTCCGGTAGCGATCAAATGCAGTTGAACCTTTTGAGCGGAACAGAAATTGCGAAAGCCTGAGCTAGCAAAACAACGACCTTGGTCCGCTATTATTCTGGTTGGCAATCCAAATAGCGCCACAACCGATTTCACAGCTTTAATACAGCTTTCAGTGTCTATATTCAGTGTGTGGTAAAAATAAACAAACTTGGTGAAGGCATCTATTAAAACAATGACGTATTCCTTCAAGTCGTTTTTGCCACTCATTTTACCCGTTATGTCGATGTGTACTGTGTGCCATGGTATCTCTATCTTAGGAATTGGATGCAATTCTGCCTGGACCTTTCCATTTGGGGGGTTTTGCTAGTTTGCACGTGATACAATTTTCCACAAATCTACGTACATACTTGGACATATTCTCGAACCAGTAATATCCATATACCTTATCCAATGTTTTTTCCCATCCCAAATGCATAACAGATTCATGTACATGGTTGATCACTGCCCACCTAAACGCCCTTGGAATTACCGGCAAGCACCTTGTTTTACCATTTCTCTGTATTTTTCTATGCAATATACCCTTTCTTAATTCAAATGTTTTATTTAAACTTTCCGCTAACTCGTTATTGCGTAACTTGGATGAAATATTGATTATTTCAGGATCGCGCTGCTGTTCGGACACCAACCAATTGTCGGTCACTTCAGTAAGATTAATACGCTTCTCAATTATTTTATCCGCACACTTACTTCTTTCTGACAGTGGATTTCGGGAAAGGAAATCGACATGCGCCATTCGCTCCCCTTTTCTATATTCAAGATCAAAATCAAATGACTGTAGAAACCCCCACCATCTATGCACTCTCGGTGTTAATTCCATTTTGGTGCGACTGGCCTTTAAAGAGTTACAATCTGTGTAAACGACAAATTTACGACCTAGTAAATAATGCCTAAAATGTTTCATAGCATTGACAACTGCTAAAGTCTCGAGTTCGTACGAGTGGTATTTTGCTTCAGCCGGAGAAGTACATTTGCTATAATACTCCACTACATAGGATTTATTTTCGATTTTATGTAACAATATCGCCCCGTAACCAATTGAGCTGGCATCTGTGTGCAACTCTATTAGATATTGTGGATCAAATATGGTTAATACTGGGGCCTGTGTCAATACACCTATTATTTTCAAACGTATTTGTTCATGCTCGGACAACCAGACAAAATTAGCATTATTCTTTGAAGTAAGCATATACAATGGTTTTAATATTTCGGAAAATTTTGGAATGAATTGCCGAAAGTATGAAGCTAAACCAATGAACTGTCGTAATTGAGTTACAGTTTCCGGAGGTGGCAACCCTATCAATGCCTGGATCTTTCGTGCATTTGGCCGAATTTCTCCATTCGTTATTTCAAACCCAAGGTACTCGATTTTAGTTTTAAGAAACGAACATTTCGTTATATTAAATGAAAATCCGGCTTTACTTAAGGTGTCCAACACTATCTCTAGTCGTTCTAACGCTTCATCTTTCGTTTTAGCTACTACCATAACATCGTCAATGTAAACAATTGCGAATGTGTGTGCCAACGGACCCAGGGCTTTTATTATTGCACGCTGAAACACCGAAGGTGCGTTCTTCAGACCAAAGGGCATGGTTAAGAATTCGTACTGTCCATCAGGTGTAACGAAAGCCGTTCGCTCAATTGAATCTGGGTGTACTGGGATTTGGTAAAATCCACTTGCCATATCTATACACGAAAAGTACCTTGCACCACGAAGACGTGCTATTTGATCCGAAATAAGAGGCAAAGGATATTTATCTGCAATTGTATTGTCATTTAAAACGCGGTAATCTACACAAAGACGATCTGTGCCATTTTTCTTCTTAACCAGCATCATGGGACTAGCGAATGGTGAACAGCTGGGACGAATAATTTTTGATGTAAGCAATTCATCAATTTTGCACCGAACGTGCTTCCTCTCATCTTCGCTAAGCCTATAAGGTCGGCGTTGAACAGTCTTTTGTGGATCTATTAGCCTAATTTCTAATTGACCTGTCGTCACACGAGTCATTGGAATTCCGTCGATAAATCTATCAGAGTGACATCTCAACATATTGTTCAATATCGTCTTATCAGAATCATTTAAATTGGTATCAGAATTTATGATTTCTTCATACTTCACTAGACTCAGAACATTTACTCTTTTTGTCTTATAAAAGCAAAATTTATCTGCATCAATTGATACACCAAAGCCCTGGCTTAAAACCTCACGGCCAATCAACACTTCATGCTTCAAATATTTGTCCATAACTACATGTAATAAAACTTCTAAACAATATTGTTCAATATTAATATTACTCAGAACTTGCAATGTGCTACAAATTGAATCGTTACTTATGCCATTTAAAGTTACGATATTGTGAAATCGTTTTCCGGTGAATTTCTCCACCACACTCTCCTTGACCAGTGAACATTTGGCTCCAGAATCAAAACAATATGGAATAGACTCACCGGATAAGGTAATTGTTCCACTTGGTGGAGCTACTGTACAAACGTCAACTTGCTTCTCGTAGCTCTTGCTGTTTCCACCAGTACGATTTTTGGGGCATACAGAAGCCACATGTCCGATTTCATCGCACTTAAAACATTTAATTTTTGATCGATCCTTCATTCCGGACGTGCTGCTCACGCTATAACTCCTTTCTGTTGGGGCTAATGCTTTTCCCATTCGAGAGCGGCATTCTGCATATTTGTGGCCAGCCTTTCCACAAAAATGGCTCTTCACCTGCGACTGCATTCTTGTTTTCTTCTTATCCGGACCAGTCGAATATCCGTCCTCCTCGTTGTTACGCTTCTTGAAAGCGTAAGCCAGTAGCTGCTGCTGCAGCTCATTACGAGTCGTCACATTCGTTGTAAACAGCCAACGCAACAAATTATTATCAATTTGAGCCATGTGGGCTAACGCTACTGATACAGCAATCTCCTCCAAATTCTTTGCCTTCCACTTAGAGAGCAATAGGGTGACTATGCGACTGCCGTACTCAGCAAAACTCTCTCCAGTTTTGGGACGTCCGTTCAAAATGTTCATCAGTATGGCAGAAGTTGTCTCAATGCCCACAAAACGTTGGATGAAGAGTTCCTTAAACTGTGGCCATGTGATGCCGGCGAAGCATATTTGGGACAGCCATTGCGATGCACTGCCTTCTAATGCTTTGCTTAACGCAATCACAAGCTCACTGCCTTCCAGAGCATTATCCGCAAAGATTAGGTCCACTGTAGTACACCAAGCTGATGCATCTGCTCCAGCGGTGTCAGGGCAAAACTTGGGTAGAGTGACGTGAAGTGCTCTCCCGTCTATTGCCGGTGCTCTTGGTGCCTGCATGGATTTTATTATTTCCATTAGATTACGATTTTGCTCTTCTAAGGCTGCCCTATATAAGTTAGAGCTGTCCTCTTTTGGCGGAGCTAATCCCACTTCTGATGTCGGCGGCAAAGGTATGTCATCCATGTTAATACTCTTGATGATTGACGCGGCTGCACAGCGAGTTCCGATCGGTTCGAATACCTAAGCTCAACTGGCTATGTCAGCATACGCACTCATGTCGTAAACTCACTCATGTCGAGTGTATGTAGCCGTCTCTGTCTTACTCAAGACTCCTGGTATCTTACCATCGAACCTCACTCAGCAGCAGAGCGTCTCTGCCTCTGCTGCCGTGCTCTCGTTCAATATCAGCTAGTAAAGCAGAAGCAGGGAATTCCCCGAATTCTACTGAGGAATGTACCCGCGTACAATTACTAGGAATCACACTGCGACATATATGTATATGTATATGTATATGTATATGTATATGTATATGTATATGTATATGTATATGTATATGTATATGTATATGTATATGTATATGTATATGTATATGTATATGTATATGTATATGTATATGTATATGTATATGTATATGTATATGTATATGTATATGTATATGTATATATATGTATATGTATATGTATATGTATATGTATATGTATACGTATATGTATATGTTTTATATGTATATGTTTATGTATATGTATATGTATATGCATATGTATATGTACTACTTTGATGATATAGGAAAGGAAAGGAATTTAACCCGTCACCATAGTCGCGTGGGGGGTATAATGGTGTGGGGTGCCATATCCTATTATGGCACATTTAATATTCAAGTACAAAGAGCTGCTTCAAAATGTATTCCCCTATTTTTCAAATCTTTTCGAGCTATTATCTTGGACATTTCAACAAGATAATGCCCCAATCCACACTGCTCGAGTAGAAAAGAAGTGGATTATTGACCAAAATGTAAACTTGATGGAATGGCCTCTCATGGCTTCTCATGACCACAATATTAGAGAAAATTTGTGGGGATAGCTTTCGCGAAAGTTATCAGTTAGATAATTTGAGGATGTTGAAACATTAAAATCTGCCATTGAGAACGCCTGGAGTAAAGTGTCCTTGAACTATCTGGAGGCACTCTACGACTCAATCCCTGACCGAATTTTTGAAGTAAAGGCGGTTATACACAGTAGTAATTAACCTTAAAGCATTATAAAAACTTATTTGATACTACGTTTTTGAATAAAATTGTGATTTATATAAAGTTTAAGACCGTGAATCTATTTGGTTGTGCGATAAAAATTTAACACTTTTTGAGGTTCACTCAGAAAGAAAATGTTAAAGATATACCACTCAACTTAGAAAGTACATTTATGTCCTTTTTAATTAAAAATTGAATGCTGCATAATAAAAAAATACGTTTTCATAACTATAATTTTTTAAAAGATATACTAAAGTTTATTTCTCAAAAAAAAAATAGTGAGTTTATTTGGTTGATCGACATTGTATGTATACGTTTGAACTCAAATGACATATCAGTTGGAATCATAGGGATACGTCGAATCAAACAAATTTCTCCTTTTGATTTACCAGTTAAGATCGTTGCTTCAATCAAATTGGGCTATAACTTTTTCACTGCCAATCTGGTGCCATTACACAGTTTTGGTGGATTAATATTTCGCAATAATAAAATCAATGAACCAACTTTCAGATTTAAACAATGCGGTTGCATAACAACCGGTTCCAATGAATTTAAAAATTCAATGTCAATTGATTTATATGTCGTGGCTACACCTGGAAAATTTATGGCATTGATATGATATTCTTCGTTGCTAAAATGGCGCGATCTCTCAACCAATCATGATTTCTGCAATTCTGAAGAATATTCGGAAAAACACATTTAATCAATTTATCTATCGATTGCGCTATTGTACAAAAATTTTTCGGTACAGCGATCAATCCGTTGGTACTGTCCATTTGTATTTTGCCATCACCAATTTCTAACAATTGTTTTGAAAACTCACGGGCAGCTTGATCATTTTGTAGGTGAATACGCATATTAATGATCAGTGTCAATTTTTGTACATATCTCCAAACAACTGATGACTTCAAACAGGCATTTATTTCATCAACAACGAAAATCTTACATTGTTCGATTAAATGCTTCTAGTGATTTTTTTTCGCCATTGGACACTCATTCCATAAAATAATTGACATTAATCGCAGAACTTTTGCCATAGCAGAATTTCTTGAAATATTGCAAGTTGGAGTTATGGAATGGCAATTCCCGAAGATGCAAATGCCAATGACATTTTCTGTTCCGATTGAATAGTCGCTAAATTCAATGATATAACGAATGTACCACCAGATGCATCCAAGAATTATAAACCACCTGCATTAGTGGAAACTTCTTGCATGATTGTGTCTTACACATGTTTTTGTTGAATATTCAATTTAGTTATATTCATTTGTACAAATAAACGTAAATCATAAGAATTGAATTCCTGCTCACGTTGGAATTCACAATCAAACAAATCATGCATATTCATACCCAATTGTACTAATGCTTTATTTGCAATCGTTAGACACATATCTTCAATTATTATCAAAGCTTCGTTGTACATTTCCAAGGTAATCAACAAATCAGGATTTCTTTCATGATGACGCATACAAATTAAAATGTCTTCTGCCATATTTGTTCCATATAATGGCAAATAGCATTCGTATTTGTTGTGGATGAGCTGAAGTAGATGCATCAAGACGTGTTGAATACCAATGTGCATCATCCTCGAACAATTGCAAAAGTTGACATGCTTCACGATATGTTTGATACATATATTTGGGCCATTGACGTTAACTAATAACAATCGCGAATAAAACCAGATGGTTTTGTTTCGAGTGAATTAGAGTTCTTACCTGAGAGTTGTCAAGATTGTTGTAACATATCCGTGAGAGAGGATGTGGTTGGTTGCAATAAAGTAAATCTGCGGCATTGGGCAAGCACAAGTGAAAAACGAAGGTTGGAACATGGTGTTGGTTGGTTGGAACTATGTTCATAATCAAAAGGAAACCATAGAGAAGGGAAGGCTACAGTCGAACGCAGCCGACAGTATAATACCCTGTACAGGTTTCCAAATTAAAAGAATTTTGATAATAGGTACTTTGATTAAAATAAAAGTAATAACATAACAGGTGTTTAAAGAATACCTTTTTGAAACTCTCATTTTGCATATGAATTCTTTGCATGCTTATAGCAGCTAACTTTCACATATGTATACATACTCAATTAAAAGCTGAGTGTTACAACACTTAATGTACTTATGCTTGTGTCGCAGTAGTTCGATATCTCGCTCGCACAAATATGCACACATGGGAAACAGACGCATGTATCACAGTCGTTCGCTGTCTCGCTCGCACATATGTGATGCCTGCTGCTCAACGAGTCAATGGAAAATAACTTTTATTTTTTCTTTGCTGATTATCTGTCTTATTTATAAAACGATCTTGATGAAACTTTCAGCATTTCTCAATATATCACTCTTAACGCACTCGTTAAGTTGGAAGTGTCTAGGGAGGTATCCAAAATTGAAAATAAACTTAACCTGCGTAAGGTATACAGGAACCTTGATGCCAAATTTGGTGTCTCTAGCTGTTATAGTTGCTGAGATCGACGCGTACATACAGACGGACGGGCGGACAGACAGACGGACATGGCTCAATCGACTCGGCTGTTGATACTGATCAAGAATATATATACTTTATAGGGTCGGAGATGCCTCCTTCTGCCTGTTACAAAATTTTTTTCACAAAGTTAATATATCCCTGTACAGGGTATAACAAGCAGATCAGTCGAGTCGCATGTGACAGTTTAGTACCGTGCACGAGTATTTGCAACTGAAAGAGGGTAAGGCTATAGTCGACAATGGGAAACTCTGTACTAATCGTGAAAAGCAAAATCCACCCATATATATACCCCCCACCCCATATACACTAATATTTTATAATCTTACATATATATGTTCCCTCATTATCGTTCGTTCTTGGAAGGGAGCAACTGCAGTGAACGAAGCGTGCTACCGTTACATTGTTCGCGGACGGAGTAAGTTTCGAACCTCAGACCTATTGCGCGTAAATCCCATCTCTAAATTAAGCACAGTTTTGGTGGATAAATAATTCGCAATAATAAAATCAAAGAACCAACTTTCAGATTTAAGCAATGCGGTTGCATAACAGCCGTTTCCAATAAATTTAAGAATTCAATTGGATAATTCATTGCCTCATCTTGATTAATAACAATGTCAATTGATTTATATAACGTGACTACACCTGGCAGTTTCGATTGAATCTGAAAATTTATGGTATTGATATGATGTTCTTCGTTGCTAAAATGGCGCGATCTATCAACCAATCATGATTTCTGTGATTCTGAAGAATATTCGGAAAAACACATTTCGCTTTCGTCAAACTTAATAGACTATGTACCTTTTAGTACAGAGTCTAAACACTCATCATTGTTTGGATGTACTGTATACATTCTCCCAATTGCATCTGTTTGGAAAATGCATGGATGCCCATCGACTGCTTTTCCTTCTTTACGTCTTTGAAGACACATTCCATGTACTGAGGCACTTCAGAATATAGCAAATTTATCGCAAATGTATCAGTTTCGCATAATTTGAAAACAAAAGCGATCAACGTAGTCGCTGGTGGTTGTGCTGCTCTTTCCAATACATTTTCTTCATTAAAATAAACACGTTGGCCATTCTCAGGATGCACAGCCATGTGAAAAACTATAGGATGTCGTTTGTGCATTGGAAACGACATATTCCTGCAGATTGGTTCATTTCTACTAATATAGCGCCCCATTTGATACGGAGTAATTTCATCATTTCTATTACCACCAGCACCACCGAAAACAGCCATATCGCGCCCTTTATTGACATACTTGCAAATATATTTAATGAATTTGACTGAATTACTCCAAATTTACCTGAGCATTGAATATTTTCGATAATAATGGACAATACGGAACCAACGTCCTGGTTACTCATTCTAATGGTTGCCGTTTTGCCATTATCATTAGGTGATCTACGTCGATATAACGGATATCCGTCATTGCCCTTTATTGTGTCTGAAGTCAATCGCCTTGGGTATCGTTTCGAACACTTTTCATCAATTATACATGGCGAATTCATATTTAGTTCACCGCACGGACCATGAATACAGGAACCTTGATGCCAAATTTGGTGTCTCTAGCTGTTATAGTTGCTGAGATCGACGCGTACATACAGACGGACGGGCGGACAGACAGACGGACATGGCTCAATCGACTCGGCTGTTGATACTGATCAAGAATATATATACTTTATAGGGTCGGAGATGCCTCCTTCTGCCTGTTACAAAATTTTTTTCACAAAGTTAATATATCCCTGTACAGGGTATAACAAGCAGATCAGTCGAGTCGCATGTGACAGTTTAGTACCGTGCACGAGTATTTGCAACTGAAAGAGGGTAAGGCTATAGTCGACAATGGGAAACTCTGTACTAATCGTGAAAAGCAAAATCCACCCATATATATACCCCCCACCCCATATACACTAATATTTTATAATCTTACATATATATGTTCCCTCATTATCGTTCGTTCTTGGAAGGGAGCAACTGCAGTGAACGAAGCGTGCTACCGTTACATTGTTCGCGGACGGAGTAAGTTTCGAACCTCAGACCTATTGCGCGTAAATCCCATCTCTAAATTAAGCACAGTTTTGGTGGATAAATAATTCGCAATAATAAAATCAAAGAACCAACTTTCAGATTTAAGCAATGCGGTTGCATAACAGCCGTTTCCAATAAATTTAAGAATTCAATTGGATAATTCATTGCCTCATCTTGATTAATAACAATGTCAATTGATTTATATAACGTGACTACACCTGGCAGTTTCGATTGAATCTGAAAATTTATGGTATTGATATGATGTTCTTCGTTGCTAAAATGGCGCGATCTATCAACCAATCATGATTTCTGTGATTCTGAAGAATATTCGGAAAAACACATTCAATCAATTCATCTGTCGATTGCGCAATTGTACAAAAATTGTTCGGTATTACGATCAATCCGTTGGTACTGTCGATTAGTATTTTGCCATCACCAATTTGTAACAATTGTTTTAAAAACTCATATTGTAGGTGAATACGCATATTAATGTTCAGTGTCAATTTTAGTAAATATCTCCAAAAACTGATGACTTCAAACAGGCATTTATTTCATCGGCAGGAGTTGTTCGGGGAATGACAGGCAATGTTTGAAGAAAGTCCCCTGACACTAAAATCAAAGCACCTCCAAAAAGCTGTTGATTACCACGTAAATCTTACATTGTTCGATTACAATTGTGAATGGTGAAAGACCATAGAGATGGTGTTTGAGACATCGAGTGGAAATAACCTGCCGGGTTTTAAGTTTACACATTGGTCCCGTATGGCAATATTTGATCGAAACTGAAATAGTTTGAAAATATGGTTTTGAGATTTGAGATATCTGCGTCATTGGGCAAGCACAAGTGAAAAACGAAAGTTGGAACATAGCGTTGGTTGGTTGGAACTATGCTCATAATCATAGTCATCTAATCATTTCATCTATGGAAACCATAGAGAAGGGAAGGCTACAGTCGAACGCAACCGACAGTATAATACCCTGTACAGGTTTCCAAATTAAAAGAATTTTGATAATAGGTACTTTGATTAAAATAAAAGTAATAACATAACAGGTGTTTAAAGAATACCTTTTTGAAACTCTCATTTTGCATATGAATTCTTTGCATGCTTATAGCAGCTAACTTTCACATATGTATACATACTCAATTAAAAGCTGAGTGTTACAACACTTAATGTACTTATGCTTCTGTCGCAGTAGTTCGCTATCTCGCTCGCACAAATATGCACACATGAGAAGCAGACGCATGTATCACAGTCGTTCGCTGTCTCGCTCGCACATATGTGATGCCTGCTGCTCAACGATTCAATGGAAAATAACTTTTATTTTTTCTTTGCTGATTGTCTGTCTTATTTATAAAACGATCTTGATGAAACTTTCAGCATTCCTTCAATATATCACTCTTAACGCCCTCGTTTAGTTGGAAGTGTCTACGTTGAGAAATGTGTGTGTAATTTAGTTTTTATCGATTTGGGAGGGAGGTATCCAAAATTGAAAATAAACTTGACCTGCGTATGGTATACAGGAACCTTGATGCCAAATTTGGTGTCTCTAGCTGTTATAGTTGCTGAGATCGAAGCGTACATACAGACGGACGGGCGGACAGACGGACATGGCTCAATCGACTCGGCTGTTGATACTGATCAAGAATATATATACATTGTTCGATTGCATGCTTCTAGAGATTTTTTATTCGCCATTGTACACTCATCCCATAAAATAATTGGCATTAATCGCAGAACTTTGGTCATAGCAGAATTTCTCGAAATATTGCAAGTTGGAGTTTTAATCACCTATACATTCAGTGGCAATTTTAATGCAATTCCCGAAGATGCGAGAAATATAATCCGCCTGCATTATTGGAAACGGCTTGCATGATTGTGTCATATATATGTTTTTGCTGAATATTCAATTGGGCTATATTCGATTGTAGAAATAATCACAAATCATTAGAATTGAATTCCTGCTCACGATCAAAGAAATCATGCATATCACGATTTGGTGCAGTCATACCCAATTGTACTAATGCTTTATTTGCAATTGTTAGACACATATCTTCAATTATTATCAAAGCTTCGTTGTACATTTCCAAGATAATCAACAAAATGTAATCTAAATTAAGCTCCTGCTTTACATAGTTAGGAGACGGCAACTCAATAATTATGCAGCGCGATTTTTTTGTCATACACATAAATACGAATTTCGAATTCAATTTTGTTATTTCTATTTCTTCTTTCTGACAAATGAGGCAGAATTTATGATATATATTTAAATTAAATAATAATTAATTAAGAATTGAACCAGTCGAAAAGGCTACAGTCGACCGCATTCGACAGTATAATACCCTGTACAGGCTTCTATATTAAGAGTATTTTGATAATAGATACTTTGATTAAAATAAAAGTAAGAACATAACAGGTGTTTAAAGAAAACCCCTTTGAAACTCTCATTTTGCATATGAATTCTTTGCTTGCTTATAGCAGCTAACTTTCACATATTTATTTCACAAAAGCTAAGTGTTACTACACTTAATTTACTTATGCCTGTGCCGCAGTAGTTCCCTATCTCGCTCGCACAAATATGCACACATGGTAAGCAGACGCATGTGTCACAGTCGTTCGCTGTCTCGCTCGCACACATGTGCTGCCTGCTGCTCTACGATTCCGTGGAAAAATAACTTTTATTGCTGATTATCTGTCTTATTTACAAACCGATCTTGATGAAACTTTCAGCGTTCCTTCTACATATAATTCTTAACGCACCTGTTAAGTTAGAAGTGTCTACGTTGAAAAATGTGGCTATTATTCGTTTTTTTCGATTTGCGGGGGAAGGGGGGGAGGTATCCAAAATTTAAAATAAACTTGATCTGCGTATGGTATACAGGAACCTTGATGCCAAATTTGGTGTCTCTAGCTCTTATAGTTGCTGAGATCGACGCGTTCATACAGACGGACAGACGGACGGACAGACAGACGGACATGGCTCAATCGACTCGGCTGTTGATGCTGATCAAGAATATATATACTTTATAGGGTCGGAGATGACTCCTTCTGCCTGTTACAAAAATTTTTTTCACAAAGTTAATATATCCCTGTACAGGGTATAAAAATAAAACTCGAATTTGTAATTGTCAGCAGCGCGATTCGATCGTGATGAAATTTTCGGAAAACGTCCGCACGCGGGCTCACCTGATGTGTGCTAAATCTGCCAAGTGTGCCAAGTCTGTAACTCTTATAATATTTTTTTTCGAATTGCGGGGGCGGAATGGGGCGTGGCAAAAATCTAAAACAATCTTGATCTGCCTGCACACTATAAGAGTGTTGTCCCCCCTTCTTCTGCGTGTTACACACATTTCGCTTTCGTCAAACTTAATAGACTATGTACCTTTTAGTACAGAGTCTAAACACTCATCATTGTTTGGATGTACTGTATACATTCTCCCAATTGCATCTGTTTGGAAAATGCATGGATGCCCATCGACTGCTTTTCCTTCTTTACGTCTTTGAAGACACATTCCATGTACTGAGGCACTTCAGAATATAGCAAATTTATCGCAAATGTATCAGTTTCGCATAATTTGAAAACAAAAGCGATCAACGTAGTCGCTGGTGGTTGTGCTGCTCTTTCCAATACATTTTCTTCATTAAAATAAACACGTTGGCCATTCTCAGGATGCACAGCCATGTGAAAAACTATAGGATGTCGTTTGTGCATTGGAAACGACATATTCCTGCAGATTGGTTCATTTCTACTAATATAGCGCCCCATTTGATACGGAGTAATTTCATCATTTCTATTACCACCAGCACCACCGAAAACAGCCATATCGCGCCCTTTATTGACATACTTGCAAATATATTTAATGAATTTGACTGAATTACTCCAAATTTACCTGAGCATTGAATATTTTCGATAATAATGGACAATACGGAACCAACGTCCTGGTTACTCATTCTAATGGTTGCCGTTTTGCCATTATCATTAGGTGATCTACGTCGATATAACGGATATCCGTCATTGCCCTTTATTGTGTCTGAAGTCAATCGCCTTGGGTATCGTTTCGAACACTTTTCATCAATTATACATGGCGAATTCATATTTAGTTCACCGCACGGACCATGAATCATGTTTTTAACGACAACGTGAAATAACTCTGAATCAACACTTTGATCAGGAATTTCAGCTGATATAACGTTAACGATTTGATCCGGAGTTTGTTTATGTACCAGCCAAATTAATATATGTGCGTGCGGCAATCCACTTTTCGGCCATTCCATGGAGTACATATGGCAACGCATCTCTTTAAACACATATAATTTCATAATTAAATCCATAAGTGCTTTAAATTTTTGCCGAAAAACACGTGCTATAATGTCATGACGATCAGTTGTCGACTGTCCATCAAATAAATTGTTTTTTTTTTTTATAGTTAAACGTCCGATGTCATTAACAATAGCATCATTCGCTATCGCATCTTGCAAATTCTTCGGATCTTAATTTTGCTTGGTTCCAACAAATAAAATTAAGACGTTCAGTTTCTATTTTGACATACATATCAACGATGTACTGTATAATTTTCTTCTTGTGGACGAACCATCAATCGATACGACAAAAAAAATGAATGGCACTAACTTTTTCTGTACATAAATAAAAATAAATAAAATTATACATATGAAATGTCAACACACTGAAAATAGGCCAATTATTTACCTATTAATCATTGGCATATTGCTATGGTCGCCATCGTCAGCTTTCCAATGCAATATTGGATATTGTAATGCATTGTAACTACGATGAAGTTCCGAAACACGTTATAATTGCTCATTTCAGCAATGAAGTACAATATCACGGGATTGAAACTGATCACCAAGAATTACAATTGCAACCTCATCAATTGTCGATACATTGAATCGCCTTGCATGCTCTCCACAAGGGGCTGATACAATAACCCCTATTACGATTTTGTGATTATCAGATGGCATACGATCGAGAGCAATTTGGAACAATTGCTGATGGAAAAACATTTACACAACGTTGATCCAATACACGATTTTCATCACTAATAAAATAAGTTTCGGAGTATTGCGAAAACGAACCAGCTTGATGATAGATCTGGCCCTGATTCTGTATGCAATTTTAGGTAGATGTTGGATCAAAATTTTTAAGACTATCGATTACTTTATGATTCAGATTGATATAAACATATGACAATCCTGTTGAAGTATTTACCTTATCTCTAATAATTCTAGTAGCACCAAAGGAAGTCATTCGAAATGCCGAATTGCTTTGCTGAATATGACTCAAAAAGTGCATCGGCCTTTGAGATGTCCCAAAATTAAATGAATACAATGGTTCGGGTGGAGTTTCTAATGCTGGCAATCTCACTTTGCCATTAGCACAGCACATGCCGGGCTTTTCACCTGGAAAGTTAGCCGCATCACAATGTGGACATATTGCGTTCATCTTTCCAATGTATCCGTACATACTGTAATCAATCTGACTGCAGTAATTAAATGCAGAACGCATCAATTCAGTCAAAACAGCAAGACGTATTCGTGATCGCCGTGCAAGATTCAGTATAGGTACAGGGTCTACAGATCTATTTGAATTTTTCATTCATATAAAAAAGAATAAATCAAATTAAAAACAAATTGCTACACTAATAGTGGGATATCAGTATTTATACATGTGCGTATTTGTGTGTATGGAAATATATAGGGCTGCATACGTCAATGTATATAAAAATGTCATTAGATAATTCATTTTTAAATCTACGTGCTTCCATCTGTTACAAAAGAATAAAACACCCGTATGCACATAATATGTAATATGTAATTCACTTCAACAATTCAAAACTTACCGTTTGTGTAAATGTATTTGACAATTTATGTTTGTGGGTGATGCCCGAGACGTAATCGGGCGAATCGTAGTAGTTCAGAGCGAGGATGATCTGTGGTAATATTAGATATTTAATGCTTGTTTGCTTCGGGTTATATGCCTTGTAGTGCTGTAATGTATTTTTCCAGATTAAGTTTTTATAGGCGAGGGTCTTTTGCTTGATAGGCTTAAGGAGGTCGGATGTACTGTAGTTAGTTTCTGTAGTGAGGGGGTAGGTACTTGTGTGCGTTTTTGGCTGTGTGATCTGCCACTACATTGACGGGAATGTTGCAGTGACCCCGTACCCATATCAGAAGTTTGGATTTTGGGGGTGGTATGTGGATTCTAATAGATGATGGATAGTATTCGGTATTGTTGGGGTTGGCTATTGATTTCAGGGCAGGGAGCAAGTCTGTGCAGATTGCGAATTTTCCTTGTGTTACGGAAATATGGAAATTTGCAAGCTGATAGGATAGCTGCAATTTCTGCAGTGTATATGCAGGTGTGAGGGGGCATTAGTTGGGAGCTTATAACTGTGTGGGCAGTTGTGACACTGTAGGAGTTGCCTGAATTAGAATTGGATTCATCAGTAAAAAGAAATTGGTAGTCCTTCGGAGTTTGTTGAAGTTCGAGGAATTTTGTTTTGTATATTATTAGTGGAATGTCTGATTTTAGTGAGGAGTGGAGGTGGGTATTGATTCGATTTGTGTTGAACGTCCAAGTTTTTTGTAGTATGGGGGGGGCGGCGGTAAGTGGATGTTATTTGTTTTGCACAAGTAAATAGTTTTATATAGTGTTGAGGAGAGCTTTGGTGTCTTTTTGGAATTGAGCATTTTTCGTTATTTCTTTAATTCATTATTGTGATTTGCTAATGTTTAGTTAAGTTTGTTGTAGGCTAAAGAGAAGAGTGGAGATCCCTGAGGGATGCCATTGTCCAGCGGTTTGGTAGCAGAGTAGCAGTTGGAAGCTTGGACTGTTATTTTGCGGTTTGTCTGCATTAGGTTTTAGGATTGCACTTACAGTAATTTTTTTTTTTTTAATTGTTGTAGTATGTATTGCTCTAAAATGTTATTGTAGAGGTTGCGGAGGTGGAGTGTGACAGAGAGAGGTTAGTGCTGGATCATTTGGTAGTTTATGCGGTCTCTACCAGGCGTCTTGCCTTTTAGTTTGGAGAGAGCAGATTCTAGTTCTGTTAGGGTTATATCATTTTCCAGATGCATAGCGTCCGCAGTGAGTGTGTATGAAAGGGAGGGCGATAATGCTCGCTTGTGGTGAATGAAGGTTGATGAGAAATTAGAATCTGATGCTTGATTTGACCAGTTTTTGCATAGGTCTTATGCAATTTCGTGTTGACTAGTTTTTGTTTGGTTTGCGTTGTGTGGGTCGTTGAGGCGTGTATACTGTGGCGGGGTTTTGGGCCGCAGAATCTGTTTATGTTGGACCAAATTTTGGAGGTGGGGGTATTTGGGCTTATTTCAGAAGTAAACTGGATGGTAGTTTCCTAATTTTTATTTCTCATTTGAGTAGTGCATTAGATTTTTTGTAGTTTAAAATAGTGCTATAGCTCAAGCACTTTTCACGCCAAGTTCGTGTGGTACATAATCAGCTGACTTTAATAGCGCGCAGAACAGTATTGCTCGACATGTAAAAGTTAAATAACAGACAGAAAGAGGCGTGGCAGACCCTATAAAGTATATATGTTGTTGATCAGTATCAATAGCCGAGTCGATTGAGCCATGTGCGTCTGTCTGTCCGTCTGTATGAACGCGTCGATGTCAGTAACCATAAGAGCTACAGACACCAAATTTAGCATCAAGGTTCCTGTATACCATACGCAGATCCATACCTCCCCCCTTCCCCCCGAAAAAAACTATTTATGGCCACATTTCTCAACGCATTAACTTCTAAATTTACAGGTGCTTAAATAATATCATATAGAAGTAATGCTTTCATTACGATCGGTTTATAAATAAGACCAATAATCAGCAAAGAAATAAAAGTTATTTTTCCATTGAATCGTAAAGCAACAGGCAGCACATGTGTGCGAGCGAGACAGAGAACGACTGTGATACATGCGGCTGCTTACCATGTGTGCACATGTGTGCGAGCGAAATAGCAAACAACTGCGACACAAGCATAAGTACATTAAGTGTTGTAACACTCAGCTTTTAATTGAGTATGTATACATATGTGGAAGCTTGTTTTTATCTAACTTGGGTGATAAGCAATTAAAAATCAACAAAGTTTTAAAATACCAAGTTTGGTGATAATGCTCATATAGTGTGCACGTAGATCGAGTTTAATTTAAATTTAAACAAAAATAAACCTTTTTCTAGAGCTATGCCTAAATTATACAAAATTATTATTATAAGACACGACTTGTGCCGTGAATGAGCTTAATTGGACATTACGTAATGCAAGAAGCACTTAGATTGCGACGCGTGCTCTGCCTGCTATGCAAAGTCATCCGGGCCAGAGCTGAGTCAGCATCTGCGCTGGAGTCAATCGTGTTCGCGTTGACTTATGTTAACTATCGTACTTCCCCCCGTTTACCGAAAAGTAAGTTTTCTCGCTGTCGCATTTGAGCCAGATTTGAGGTCCAGCGTTCAGAAATACTTGGCTTTGCCTAAGTTCCTCAATATCATCAAAATATTCGGCATTAAATATTTATCGTGTATCGTTCTCTTATTGATCTTGCGAATGTCCATTACTAAACGCATGTTTCGATTACCCGCCACATCCTAGCGTTTCTTGCTCACAATCCATATGGGGTTATTGTATTATACCAGTCTTCAGTAGATTCTGAATATCTCTAATGTCGAAATCAGCTGCCCCCATAGGTTATGGGCAGTTTGCCATAAATAGGTTCCTCAATTTCTATCCTTATGTTAGCTACCACCGAGGTATTATATAGAAAGGCCTCATTGGGGTCAACAAAGGCATTCTTTCTGCTCTTTAGTATCTTCAGGAATGCACCCTTCACCGATGGGGGTCCATCCGAACATTGTACATTACTAAAATTAAAGTCAGCGCACGCGTGGAATAAAACTATTTCAACTTCCGAACTCCATTTAAACAAGTCTGAAGCACGACAAAGTGACTCTCCTGCTTGTACTAAAGTTGACAGGTCCGATAGAAGAAAAGTACTCTGATATGCAGTTAGTGCCGCTTACCTCCAAGAGATTTACGATTCCTGCGCCCCTTGAAAGTCCGTCAAACATTTAACGCCGTCTAGTGGCTCGTCGCAGAGAACACAATTTCTAATCTCTATAGCAGCATATGCTTGCACTTCTGGAGTGAGAATGTGTGCTACTTGGTCGGATAACTTATTGATCTTCTATATTAATGCTTGCTCTCTCTGTTGGTTCACGCTGGGGCCTACGTGTACCGTTCTCGGAATCCGAATGCTATTGTCATAGTCAGACTCTGAATCGCTAGAGAGTTGGCAAGGGGTTCTATAATCAAAGAATGACGAGCTCATGAGTCTTCAACATTAAACACTCAACCAAATAAATTCATATGCAAACAACTGAGACCCAAAACAACGACGCCGAATAGCGCAGCGGATCATGTTACACCACAGCGCTGAGCAAAAAGAAAAAATCATGAATTTATGCGCACTTGTTCTTAATTCGCTATTAGCACTAGTGGATATGTAAAAACAAAACTAGTCTTTGCGTAAGAAGTGTACTGACGAGATACTTAACTACTATCTCTGAAATCGATTCAATATTTCGTTGCAAAAAATAATGCTTACAAAGTCGGTAAAACTTTTGCCTGCCTGTCTGACTGTTTATTTATCTGTCTGCCTATCTGTATAATTATCTATCTGTCTGCTTGTCTATCAGTCCGTCCGTCTGTCTGTCGGAATTTTTTTTTTTACTTTGGGACAATTGAAAAGTAACTTTAATAGTTATTCTTGCAGACTTGAAAGAATTTTAACTGAAAGTGTTTGGTCAGATTATCCTTGTCTATAGTTATCTAGTCAAAAAACATGCGATTCAAAAGGCATGGCAAGACAGCTATAGTGTGCAAGTTAACACATAAGAGTTACACGTAAATACAATATATAAGAATATCAAAACACTTTGTCCGCTGACACAAGAGTTCAGCGCCTCGACTGTTTGTCGGCAGCGGCAACGTGACACTTGACTATGTCGCAAGTGTCTACGTAAGCGCTTATGCTGAGTCGGCTTGCCGACTGCAACTTTGTAGCTTATGGATTTCCGTCTTTAAGTTTAGCCCTTCTTGTATTCTTGAGTTTAGTTCTGTAAAGCGCGCAAACACATTGCTCCGGCAATTAAGTCGTGATCACCATCTTTTATTATTATCGCCTAGACCAAGACTAGCGATAGGGGGTTAAATTACCTCTGCAACGTAGAAACAACAAGAAGTATCACCGGTGGACCCGGAGCCGACGTCTCAGTCGCTACGTGGGACAGGACAACTTCGTAATTGGCGCTCAACTACATAGGATTCACGCCTAAGAACAAAAAATGTTGTAAAACTATGTAAGATTATTCAAAACTAAGTTTTCAAATCAGTAAAAAGAATAAAAATATAAATTCAATAAGTGATAATTGAAAACGATAATTTAAATTCAAATTTAGCCATTGCTATTATCGCTTGTTTGAATTGAATTTTATATTTGTGTTTCATGCTCATGCGAAAAGTCAAGTTAGTGAATTGAAATAATAAAATAGCAGGCATATGAGCCGCTTTGATATAAACAGACACATAAATGTGGAGTGCGATAGTGATAGCGACATAGGCTAGGAAACAGAAAACAATAGCCAAACACACTCTAGCCAGGTACAAAACCATAGCTTTAACCAGGAACAGAACCACAACTTTAGCCAAGTGCAGACCCCTGACGTGTCTCACTTTAGCCAGATACGAAACTACAATCTCAGCCAAGTACAGATCCCTGACGCTAGCCCAGCACACAAAGAAACGATCATGGACCCAGAACTCATACAAGGTTTAATTGAGAATGCTGTTACCCAAGCTCTTGCTCAGCGAGAACAAAGGTTCCAGTCCCAGCTAGTGCAAAGTTATCGATGAATTTCTGCCCAACCAGAAATCAAATGCGAGGCAATCAGCCTGTAATGTTTACGAGCTGTTTAAACCATTTAATGGCAGCTGCGCTCACTATCAAGCCGTCACAATAATTAGGAACAAGATCAGAGGGGCGGCAAGAGCAGTTTTAGTTTCGCACAATACAGTGCTCAACTTTGACGCTATAATAGCCAGGTTAGACTGTGAGATAGTCAGGCAAGGCGATTTAAGCCTTATGGAATATTATGACGAGGTTGAAGGGAAGTTAACACTTGGGAAGAGTTAGGTCAAAGCCCGAACCGATGGAAATCGATTCATCTTCAAAATTCAAGCAACGAACTTATTTTCGGAAACCCCAAGCAGGAGTTGAACAGGGACAAAAAAGGTCAAACAAAACTGACCGAGCTACTGCCCAATGACGTCAGAGCTTGAACAACGTTATTCAGAATACCCAGGCTGCCTTTTATCAAGCGGCAGCTAGGTGGGAACACAATAAAAATCCTGATAGACACTGGGGCGGTAAAAAACTACGTTAAGCCCCCATTTTTTGTGCTAGACACTCTCACCTCGTTTGATGCCATTATAGGCTTCGACTTGCTAACGAGAGCTGGAGTAGCATTAAATTTACAGGAGAACACGCTCAGTTATAAAGATAAATCTGAGCAGCTACAATATCACAACTGTGAAAGTGTAAATTTCACAGATGTAGATGATATTAATGTACCAAACTCTGTTAGCAAAAAGTTCAAGGCCATGATGTTGAAGAGGGCAAGGTCATTTCGACCTCCAACGAGGCACTACCTTTCAACACTTCTGTCATTGCCACTAGTCGAACCACAGACAACGAGCCGGGAGTCTCAGATTTCGTAAACAGTTAAATCAAACAATTGCTAAAATAGGATATAAATTTCAGATTTGTCAAAAAATTTGCAAAAATAACGGTTTTTTCGACAAAAATCAGATTGGTCACAAAATGGCAAAAATAACGGTTTTTTCGTCAAAAATCAGATGTGTCAGAAAGTGGCAAAATAACAGTTTTTTTTTTGTCAAAAAAACAACGATTTTTTCCGACAAAAATTAAATGTGTCAAAAAATGGTAAAATAACGGTTTCTTTCGATAAAATATGAAATTTGTCAAAAAATTGCAAAAAAAAAACGGTATTTTTTCGTCAAAAAATCAGATTTGTGCATATATGAAAAAAAAAACACAGTTTTTGGTCAAAATTCAGATTTCTCGAAGAATGTCAAAATAACGGTTTGTTTCGACATACTTCAGATTTGTCCAAAAATGTCATAAATAACGAATTTTGCGTCAAAATTTAGATTTCTCAAAAAAATGGCACAAGAACGGTATTTTTTCGTCAAAATTCAAATTTGTCCAAAAAGGGCAAAATAACGGTATTTTATTCGTCAAAATCAAATTTGTCATAAGTGGCTAAAAAAAAAACTGTTTTTTCCGACAAAAATCAAATATGTCAAACAATTACAAAAATAGCTGATATTCCGAAAAAAATTAGATTTGTCAAAAAATGGCAAAATAACGGTTTCTTTCGACAAAAAAATCAGATTTGTCCAAAAATGTCAAAAATAACAAAAAAGGTTTCGATGCCAACGGCAACCAAAACAAACGGTTGGTAATCTACTTTAGGAAGCTCAATGAACGAACTATAGCCGATCGATACCTAATGCCGAGTATTCCCATGATTTTAGCAAATCTGGGACAGGCAAAGTTTTTCACGACCCTCGACTTAAAATCGGGTTACGACCAAATTTATTTAGCAGAACATGATCGCGAAAAAACCTCGTTCTCGGTCAATGGGGGAAAATACGAGTTCTGTCGATTGCCTTTCGGACTGAAAAATGCGGGAAGCATTTTTCAAAGGGCCATCGATGATGTCCTCTGAGTACACATAGGAAAGTTTTGCTATGTGTACGTTGAAGACGTCATAATTTTTCCGCGAACGAAGCTGATCATGTCCGGCACATAAGCACGGTGTTGGAATGTCTGTGCAATGCTAACGCTGCAACCATTCACAGTGAGGCCTCGTTAACCTACACGTTAGAGACAACTGACAAGCCATTAAATTGCTTTAAAAACCAAATTGTCTTAGAAAAGGCACGTTTCCCACTACAAAGAAAAATGATAATCTTCGGCAAAAAAATTCGCCACCTCATTAGTTTCGTGGACAAAGTTTCACTACCAGATGCAGTTAACGCAATTCACTGCAATCTTCCAACGCTCGCTCCAACGCTCGCACGAACTCGTATTAAACTACCCAGCCACTAAGTTGTGGCATTGCAAAAACTATGTGTCCGATATTACTGACAAAAACGATCAAATAGAAATCGTTACGACAGAACATAACCGAGCGCACAGAGCCGCACGGGAAAATGTTAAGCAAGTCCTTCGTGACTACTATTTTCCCAAAATGAATAATTTGGCAAATAAAGTTGTCAGAAATTGCAAAATATGCACAAAAACAAAATATGATAGACACCCACAAAAACAAAAACTTGGAGTCTCACCAATACTTTCATATACGGGCGAAATGTTGCATATGGACATTTTTTCCACCGATAAGAAGTTTTTCCTTACTTGTGTAGACAAATTCTTTAAATTCGCTGTCGTCCAACCAATCCCGTCACGAACAATAATTGAGTTAAAAATGCCCATTATTCAGCTGATCAATCTGTTCCCTAAAACGAAAACGATATTCTCCGTTAACGAAGCAGCATTCAATTCTTAAACAATAGTGTCACTTCTGAAAAATAACTATGACATAGACATTGTTAACGCGCCACCGTTACATAGCGTTTCCAATGGTCAGGTAGAAAGATTTCATAGCACCTTGACGGACATAGCTCGAAGCCTAAAAATGGATAAGAAAGCCAGCGATACAGTTGAGCTAATTATGAGGGCAACAGTGGAGTATAACAGGTCAATCCACTCGGTCACGAAACAAAAACCGCTGCCACATCTGTCGAATTTAGACAGAGAATTAAAGAAAAAATCGAAAAGGCTCTACTTAAAAGATGTAATTCTGCCAGACAAAACAGGGCGAAAAGGTTCTGGTAAAGACGAACCGCAGATTGAGAAACAAGCTATCGCCCCTCTATATTAAAAAGAAAGTCGAAGCAGATCTGGGGATAACGGTCCTCATTGGGGGAAGAATTGTTCATAAGGACAGCATTCGTTGACACCGTAGTTTGTTTTCTCTGTTTTTAACGTTTTTTTTTTTTTTCAATCAAATTCCATTTTTTTTTCTTATGTCCACATACGTAATGGGTGTTGGAAAAGCGATTTTCCCTACTGTACCTTCTTTTTTAACTGCATATTTAAACATTGTAGCCAACAATATGACGATTGCCAATACACTTGCTTCCTTAACCGAAAGGTTTTTATAGCCTCTGGTCTTTACACTCTTCACTAGATTCTCGTGCACAAATGTTCGCCCTCATTAAAGGGAGGGTGGTCCATAAGACAACCTAAGGTAGCAGTCAGGAAAATCAGTTAGAATAAGAGCTAGCAGCTAAGTTCATATTACTAACCGCACAAACCTTATTTGCCTTTTTACAGGATTCAGAGACGCAAAGGCAAGTCAACAAACTAACTGACGAAGTAATTGAAATACTATCAGCAAAAAAGAATAATTTAGTGGACACACGGCATTTGTATGAAACATTGTTAGTAAGAAATCGAATATTAATTAATCAAATATCGAATTTAATTCTCACAATTACATTAGCTAAAGCCAATATAATAAATCCAACTTTTTTTTTTATCATAATGACTTGAAAGCTATTTTGAATGAACACCCAGTAGAAGCCCATAGTTAGCCTTACAGAAGCGTCTAAAATTCAGGTCCTCTAGTCCGAAAATGTAGTCCACATATTAATAGCCTATCCTAGGGTAAAATTCATCTGCAAGAAGATCACTGTCTATCCCGTGTCCCACCAACATGTCGCACTACAAATACAAGACGACACCGTAGCCGATTGCAGCGATGACATACTAGCAGTCAACGTGTGCGTGTCAACAACCTACGCCTCCGTTTGTAAGCTCACAGCACAAGACTCCTGCGCACGCCCATTATACGCTGATAGCACGGCCTCTTGCCGAACACAACCGAGCCACCTCGAACCAGGCGCATTAATAGACGATGCTGTAATCATCATCAACGAAAGCACAGCTAAAGTGAGCACTGACGATAGCCCAGAGGTCGCAACTAACGGGACCCACCTCGTCACATTCCGATTCTCCGCTACCATCAATGGCACAAAATATGCGAATGAGCGTGAGATAATAGGGATCACCAAGCATCGCGGGGTCACCTCTACTCAACCTCATCGATCATGACCCGGTTTTAAGCATGCCCCAACTGCACAGGATGAATCACCATAATCTCCAGGTCATCAACAACTTTAAAAATGAGTTGGTATCCACAGAAACATCCAAGAACCTGGCCACAGTCGGCGTCGCTCTCAGCATTACCATCAGCAGCTTCACCATCATCTGGCTAGTTGTAAAAAAAATGGCAGACCTCTAGAATGGTGAAAAGGATCATCAATAACTATAAGGTGACCGAGGACGGTCAGAAACTTGAGGGGGGAGTAGTTAACACATAAGAGTTACACGTAAATACAATATATAAGAATATCAAAACACTTTGTTTATCCATTCGCTCCAATCGCATTCCGCTGACACAAGAGTTCAGCGCCTCGACTGTTTTGTTGGCAGCGGCAACGTGACACTTGACTATGTCGCAAGTGTCTACGTAAGCGCTTATGCTGAGTCGGCTTGCCGACTGCAACTTTGTAGCTTATGGATTTCCGCCTTTAAGTTTAGACTTTCTTGTATTTTTGAGTTTAGTTCTGTAAAGCGCGCAAACACATAAGACGCTAATAAACATTGCTCCGGCAATTAGATTATTCAAAACTAAGTTTTCAAATCAGTAAAAAGAATAAAAATATAAATTCAATAAGTGATAATTGAAAACGATAATTTAAATTCAAATTTAGCCATTGCTATTATCGCTTGTTTGAATTGAATTTTATATTTGTGTTTCATGCTCATGCGAAAAGTCAAGTTAGTGAATTGAAATAATAAAATAGCAGGCATATGAGCCGCTTTGATATAAACAGACACATAAATGTGGAGTGCGATAGTGATAGCGACATAGGCTAGGAAACAGAAAACAATAGCCAAACACACTCTAGCCAGGTACAAAACCATAGCTTTAACCAGGAACAGAACCACAACTTTAGCCAAGTGCAGACCCCTGACGTGTCTCACTTTAGCCAGATACGAAACTACAATCTCAGCCAAGTACAGATCCCTGACGCTAGCCCAGCACACAAAGAAACGATCATGGACCCAGAACTCATACAAGGTTTAATTGAGAATGCTGTTACCCAAGCTCTTGCTCAGCGAGAACAAAGGTTCCAGTCCCAGCTAGTGCAAAGTTATCGATGAATTTCTGCCCAACCAGAAATCAAATGCGAGGCAATCAGCCTGTAATGTTTACGAGCTGTTTAAACCATTTAATGGCAGCTGCGCTCACTATCAAGCCGTCACAATAATTAGGAACAAGATCAGAGGGGCGGCAAGAGCAGTTTTAGTTTCGCACAATACAGTGCTCAACTTTGACGCTATAATAGCCAGGTTAGACTGTGAGATAGTCAGGCAAGGCGATTTAAGCCTTATGGAATATTATGACGAGGTTGAAGGGAAGTTAACACTTGGGAAGAGTTAGGTCAAAGCCCGAACCGATGGAAATCGATTCATCTTCCAAATTCAAGCAACGAACTTATTTTCAGAAACCCCAAGCAGGAGTTGAACAGGGACAAAAAAGGTCAAACATAACTGACCGAGCTACTGCCCAATGACGTCAGAGCTTGAACAACGTTATTCAGAATACCCAGGCTGCCTTTTATCAAGCGGCAGCTAGGTGGGAACACAATAAAAATCCTGATAGACACTGGGGCGGTAAAAAACTACGTTAAGCCCCCATTTTTTTGTGCTAGACACTCTCACCTCGTTTGATGCCATTATAGGCTTCGACTTGCTAACGAGAGCTGGAGTAGCATTAAATTTACAGGAGAACACGCTCAGTTATAAAGATAAATCTGAGCAGCTACAATATCACAACTGTGAAAGTGTAAATTTCACAGATGTAGATGATATTAATGTACCAAACTCTGTTAGCAAAAAGTTCAAGGCCATGATGTTGAAGAGGGCAAGGTCATTTCGACCTCCAACGAGGCACTACCTTTCAACACTTCTGTCATTGCCACTAGTCGAACCACAGACAACGAGCCGGGAGTCTCAGATTTCGTAAACAGTTAAATCAAACAATTGCTAAAATAGGATATAAATTTCAGATTTGTCAAAAAATTTGCAAAAATAACGGTTTTTTCGATAAAAATCAGATTGGTCACAAAATGGCAAAAATAACGGTTTTTTCGTCAAAAATCAGATGTGTCAGAAAGTGGCAAAATAACAGTTTTTTTTTTGTCAAAAAAAACAACGATTTTTTCCGACAAAAATTAAATGTGTCAAAAAATGGTAAAATAACGGTTTCTTTCGATAAAATATGAAATTTGTCAAAAAATTGCAAAAAAAAAAACGGTATTTTTTCGTCAAAAATCAGATTTGTGCATATATGAAAAAAAACACAGTTTTTGGTCAAAATTCAGATTTCTCGAAGAATGTCAAAATAACGGTTTGTTTCGACATACTTCAGATTTGTCCAAAAATGTCATAAATAACGAATTTTGCGTCAAAATTTAGATTTCTCAAAAAAATGGCACAAGAACGGTATTTTTTCGTCAAAATTCAAATTTGTCCAAAAAGGGCAAAATAACGGTATTTTATTCGTCAAAATCAAATTTGTCATAAGTGGCTAAAAAAAAAACTGTTTTTTCCGACAAAAATCAAATATGTCAAAAAATTACAAAAATAGCTGATATTCCGAAAAAAATTAGATTTGTCAAAAAATGGCAAAATAACGGTTTCTTTCGACAAAAAAATCAGATTTGTCCAAAAATGTCAAAAATAACAAAAAAGGTTTCGATGCCAACGGCAACCAAAACAAACGGTTGGTAATCTACTTTAGGAAGCTCAATGAACGAACTATAGCCGATCGATACCTAATGCCGAGTATTCCCATGATTTTAGCAAATCTGGGACAGGCAAAGTTTTTCACGACCCTCGACTTAAAATCGGGTTACGACCAAATTTATTTAGCAGAACATGATCGCGAAAAAACCTCGTTCTCGGTCAATGGGGGAAAATACGAGTTCTGTCGATTGCCTTTCGGACTGAAAAATGCGGGAAGCAGTTTTCAAAGGGCCATCGATGATGTCCTCTGAGTACACATAGGAAAGTTTTGCTATGTGTACGTTGAAGACGTCATAATTTTTCCGCGAACGAAGCTGATCATGTCCGGCACATAAGCACGGTGTTGGAATGTCTGTGCAATGCTAACGCTGCAACCATTCACAGTGAGGCCTCGTTAACCTACACGTTAGAGACAACTGATAAGCCATTAAATTGCTTTAAAAACCAAATTGTCTTAGAAAAGGCACGTTTCCCACTACAAAGAAAAATGATAATCTTCGGCAAAAAAATTCGCCACCTCATTAGTTTCGTGGACAAAGTTTCACTACCAGATGCAGTTAACGCAATTCACTGCAATCTTCCAACGCTCGCTCCAACGCTCGCACGAACTCGTATTAAACTACCCAGCCACTAAGTTGTGGCATTGCAAAAACTATGTGTCCGATATTACTGACAAAAACGATCAAATAGAAATCGTTACGACAGAACATAACCGAGCGCACAGAGCCGCACGGGAAAATGTTAAGCAAGTCCTTCGTGACTACTATTTTCCCAAAATGAATAATTTGGCAAATAAAGTTGTCAGAAATTGCAAAATATGCACAAAAACAAAATATGATAGACACCCACAAAAACAAAAACTTGGAGTCTCACCAATACTTTCATATACGGGCGAAACGTTGCATATGGACATTTTTTCCACCGATAAGAAGTTTTTCCTTACTTGTGTAGACAAATTCTTTAAATTCGCTGTCGTCCAACCAATCCCGTCACGAACAATAATTGAGTTAAAAATGCCCATTATTCAGCTGATCAATCTGTTCCCTAAAACGAAAACGATATTCTCCGTTAACGAAGCAGCATTCAATTCTTAAACAATAGTGTCACTTCTGAAAAATAACTATGACATAGACATTGTTAACGCGCCACCGTTACATAGCGTTTCCAATGGTCAGGTAGAAAGATTTCATAGCACCTTGACGGACATAGCTCGAAGCCTAAAAATGGATAAGAAAGCCAGCGATACAGTTGAGCTAATTATGAGGGCAACAGTGGAGTATAACAGGTCAATCCACTCGGTCACGAAACAAAAACCGCTGGATGTCATACATGCCACATCTGTCGAATTTAGACAGAGAATTAAAGAAAAAATCGAAAAGGCTCTACTTAAAAGATGTAATTCTGCCAGACAAAACAGGGCGAAAAGGTTCTGGTAAAGACGAACCGCAGATTGGGAAACAAGCTATCGCCCCTCTATATTAAAAAGAAAGTCGAAGCAGATCTGGGGATAACGGTCCTCATTGGGGGAAGAATTGTTCATAAGGACAGCCTTCGTTGACACCGTAGTTTGTTTTCTCTGTTTTTAACGTTTTTTTTTTTTCAATCAAATTCCATTTTTTTTCTTATGTCCACATACGTAATGGGTGTTGGAAAAGCGATTTTCCCTACTGTACCTTCTTTTTTAACTGCAAATTTAAACATTGTAGCCAACAATATGACGATTGCCAATACACTTGCTTCCTTAACCGAAAGGTTTTTATAGCCTCTGGTCTTTACATTCTTCACTAGATTCTCGTGCACAAATGTTCGCCCTCATTAAAAGGAGGGTGGTCCATAAGACAACCTAAGGTAGCAGTCAGGAAAATCAGTTAGAAAAAGAGCTAGCAGCTAAGTTCATATTACTAACCGCACAAACCTTATTTGCCTTTTTACAGGATTCAGAGACGCAAAGGCAAGTCAACAAACTAACTGACGAAGTAATTGAAATACTATCAGCAAAAAATAATAATTTAGTGGACACACGGCATTTGTATGAAACATTGTTAGTAAGAAATCGAATATTAATTAATCAAATATCGAATTTAATTCTCACAATTACATTAGCTAAAGCCAATATAATAAATCCAACTTTTTTTTTATCATAATGACTTGAAAGCTATTTTGAATGAACACCCAGTAGAAGCCCATAGTTAGCCTTACAGAAGCGTCTAAAATTCAGGTCCTCTAGTCCGAAAATGTAGTCCACATATTAATAGCCTATCCTAGGGTAAAATTCATCTGCAAGAAGATCACTGTCTATCCCGTGTCCCACCAACATGTCGCACTACAAATACAAGACGACACCGTAGCCGATTGCAGCGATGACATACTAGCAGTCAACGTGTGCGTGTCAACAACCTACGCCTCCGTTTGTAAGCTCACAGCACAAGACTCCTGCGCACGCCCATTATACGCTGATAGCACGGCCTCTTGCCGAACACAACCGAGCCACCTCGAACCAGGCGCATTAATAGACGATGCTGTAATCATCATCAACGAAAGCACAGCTAAAGTGAGCACTGACGATAGCCCAGAGGTCGCAACTAACGGGACCCACCTCGTCACATTCCGATTCTCCGCTACCATCAATGGCACAAAATATGCGAATGAGCGTGAGATCATAGGGATCACCAAGCATCGCGGGGTCACCTCTACTCAACCTCATCGATCATGACCCGGTTTTAAGCATGCCCCAACTGCACAGGATGAATCACCATAATCTCCAGGTCATCAACAACTTTAAAAATGAGTTGGTATCCACAGAAACATCCAAGAACCTGGCCACAGTCGGCGTCGCTCTCAGCATTACCATCAGCAGCTTCATCATCATCTGGCTAGTTGTAAAAAAATGGCAGACCTCTAGAATGGTGAAAAGGATCATCAATAACTATAAGGTGACCGAGGACGGTCAGAAACTTGAGGGGGGAGTAGTTAACACATAAGAGTTACACGTAAATACAATATATAAGAATATCAAAACACTTTGTTTATCCATTCGCTCCAATCGCATTCCGCTGACACAAGAGTTCAGCGCCTCGACTGTGTTGTTGGCAGCGGCAACGTGACACTTGACTATGTCGCAAGTGTCTACGTAAGCGCTTATGCTGAGTCGGCTTGCCGACTGCAACTTTGTAGCTTATGGATTTCCGCCTTTAAGTTTAGACTTTCTTGTATTTTTGAGTTTAGTTCTGTAAAGCGCGCAAACACATAAGACGCTAATAAACATTGCTCCGGCAATTAAGTCGTGATCACCATCTTTTATTATTATCGCCTAGACCAAGACTAGCGATAGGGGGTTAAATTACCTCTGCAACGTAGAAACAACAAGAAGTATCACCGGTGGACCCGGAGCCGACGTCTCAGTCGCTACGTGGGACAGGACAACTTCGTAATTGGCGCTCAACTACATAGGATTCACGCCTAAGAACAAAAAATGTTGTAAAACTATGTAAGATTATTCAAAACTAAGTTTTCAAATCAGTAAAAAGAATAAAAATATAAATTCAATACGTGATAATTGAAAACGATAATTTAAATTCAAATTTAGCCATTGCTATTATCGCTTGTTTGAATTGAATTTTATATTTGTGTTTCATGCTCATGCGAAAAGTCAAGTTAGTGAATTGAAATAATAAAATAGCAGGCATATGAGCCGCTTTGATATAAACAGACACATAAATGTGGAGTGCGATAGTGATAGCGACATAGGCTAGGAAACAGAAAACAATAGCCAAACACACTCTAGCCAGGTACAAAACCATAGCTTTAACCAGGAACAGAACCACAACTTTAGCCAAGTGCAGACCCCTGACGTGTCTCACTTTAGCCAGATACGAAACCACAATCTCAGCCAAGTACAGATCCCTGACGCTAGCCCAGCACACAAAGAAACGATCATGGACCCAGAACTCATACAAGGTTTAATTGAGAATGCTCTTACCCAAGCTCTTGCTCAGCGAGAACAAAGGTTCCAGTCCCAGCTAGTGCAAAGTTATCGATGAATTTCTGCCCAACCAGAAATCAAATGCGAGGCAATCAGCCTGTAATGTTTACGAGCTGGTTAAACCATTTAATGGCAGCTGCGCTCACTATCAAGCCGTCACAATAATTAGGAACAAGATCAGAGGGGCGGCAAGAGCAGTTTTAGTTTCGCACAATACAGTGCTCAACTTTGACGCTATAATAGCCAGGTTAGACTGTGAGATGGTCAGGCAAGGCGATTTAAGCCTTATGGAATATTATGACGAGGTTGAAGGGAAGTTAACACTTGGGAAGAGTTAGGTCAAAGCCCGAACCGATGGAAATCGATTCATCTTCCAAATTCAAGCAACGAACTTATTTTCGGAAACCCCAAGCAGGAGTTGAACAGGGACAAAAAAGGTCAAACATACTGCCCAATGACGTCAGAGCTTGAACAACGTTATTCAGAATACCCAGGCTGCCTTTTATCAAGCGGCAGCTAGGTGGGAACACAATAAAAATCCTGATAGACACTGGGGCAGTAAAAAACTACGTTAAGCCCCCATTTTTTGTGCTAGACACTCTCACCTCGTTTGATGCCATTATAGGCTTCGACTTGCTAACGAGAGCTGGAGTAGCATTAAATTTACAGGAGAACACGCTCAGTTATAAAGATAAATCTGAGCAGCTACAATATCACAACTGTGAAAGTGTAAATTTCACAGATGTAGATGATATTAATGTACCAAACTCTGTTAGCAAAAAGTTCAAGGCCATGATGTTGAAGAGGGCAAGGTCATTTCGACCTCCAACGAGGCACTACCTTTCAACACTTCTGTCATTGCCACTAATCGAACCACAGACAACGAGCCGGGAGTCTCAGATTTCGTAAACAGTTAAATCAAACAATTGCTAAAATAGGATATAAATTTCAGATTTGTCAAAAAATTTGCAAAAATAACGGTTTTTTCGACAAAAATCAGATTGGTCACAAAATGGCAAAAACAACGATTTTTTCGTCAAAAATCAGATGTGTCAGAAAGTGGTAAAATAACGGTTTCTTTCGATAAAATATGAAATTTGTCAAAAAATTGCAAAAAAAAAAACGGTATTTTTTCGTCAAAAATCAGATTTGTGCATATATGAAAAAAAAAACACAGTTTTTGGTCAAAATTCAGATTTCTCGAAGAATGTCAAAATAACGGTTTGTTTCGACATACTTCAGATTTGTCCAAAAATGTCATAAATAACGAATTTTGCGTCAAAATTTAGATTTCTCAAAAAAATGGCACAAGAACGGTATTTTTTTCGTCAAAATTCAAATTTGTCCAAAAAGGGCAAAATAACGGTATTTTATTCGTCAAAATCAAATTTGTCATAAGTGGCTAAAAAAAAAACTGTTTTTTCCGACAAAAATCAAATATGTCAAAAAATTACAAAAATAGCTGATATTCCGAAAAAAATTAGATTTGTCAAAAAATGGCAAAATAACGGTTTCTTTCGACAAAAAAATCAGATTTGTCCAAAAATGTCAAAAATAACAAAAAAGGTTTCGATGCCAACGGCAACCAAAACAAACGGTTGGTAATCTACTTTGGGAAGCTCAATGAACGAACTATAGCCGATCGATACCTAATGCCGAGTATTCCCATGATTTTAGCAAATCTGGGACAGGCAAAGTTTTTCACGACCCTCGACTTAAAATCGGGTTACGACCAAATTTATTTAGCAGAACATGATCGCGAAAAAACCTCGTTCTCGGTCAATGGGGGAAAATACGAGTTCTGTCGATTGCCTTTCGGACTGAAAAATGCGGGAAGCATTTTTCAAAGGGCCAGCGATGATGTCCTCTGAGTACACATAGGAAAGTTTTGCTATGTGTACGTTGAAGACGTCATAATTTTTTCCGCGAACGAAGCTGATCATGTCCGGCACATAAGCACGGTGTTGGAATGTCTGTGCAATGCTAACGCTGCAACCATTCACAGTGAGGCCTCGTTAACCTACACGTTAGAGACAACTGACAAGCCATTAAATTGCTTTAAAAACCAAATTGTCTTAGAAAAGGCACGTTTCCCACTACAAAGAAAAATGATAATCTTCGGCAAAAAAATTCGCCACCTCATTAGTTTCGTGGACAAAGTTTCACTACTCGAGATATTAAAACCACTCACCATCCCAGATGCAGTTAACGCAATTCACTGCAATCTTCCAACGCTCGCTCCAACGCTCGCACGAACTCGTATTAAACTTCCCAGCCACTAAGTTGTGGCATTGCAAAAACTATGTGTCCGATATTACTGACAAAAACGATCAAATAGAAATCGTTACGACAGAACATAACCGAGCGCACAGAGCCGCACGGGAAAATGTTAAGCAAGTCCTTCGTGACTACTATTTTCCCAAAATGAATAATTTGGCAAATAAAGTTGTCAGAAATTGCAAAATATGCACAAAAACAAAATATGATAGGCACCCACAAAAACAAAAACTTGGAGTCTCACCAATACTTTCATATACGGGCGAAATGTTGCATATGGACATTTTTTCCACCGATAAGAAGTTTTTCCTTACTTGTGTAGACAAATTCTTTAAATTCGCTGTCGTCCAACCAATCCCGTCACGAACAATAATTGAGTTAAAAATGCCCATTATTCAGCTGATCAATCTGTTCCCTAAAACGAAAACGATATTCTCCGTTAACGAAGCAGCATTCAATTCTTAAACAATAGTGTCACTTCTGAAAAATAACTATGACATAGACATTGTTAACGCGCCACCGTTACATAGCGTTTCCAATGGTCAGGTAGAAAGATTTCATAGCACCTTGACGGACATAGCTCGAAGCCTAAAAATGGATAAGAAAGCCAGCGATACAGTTGAGCTAATTATGAGGGCAACAGTGGAGTATAACAGGTCAATCCACTCGGTCACGAAACAAAAACCGCTGCCACATCTGTCGAATTTAGACAGAGAATTAAAGAAAAAACCGAAAAGGCTCTACTTAAAAGATGTAATTCTGCCAGACAAAACAGGGCGAAAAGGTTCTGGTAAAGACGAACCGCAGATTGGGAAACAAGCTATCGCCCCTCTATATTAAAAAGAAAGTCGAAGCAGATCTGGGGATAACGGTCCTCATTGGGGGAAAAATTGTTCGTTCGTTGACACCGTAGTTTGTTTTCTCTGTTTTTAACGTTTTTTTTTTTTTTCAATCAAATTCCATTTTTTTTTCTTATGTCCACATACGTAATGGGTGTTGGAAAAGCGATTTTCCCTACTGTACCTTCTTTTTTAACTGCAAATTTAAACATTGTAGCCAACAATATGACGATTGCCAATACACTTGCTTCCTTAACCGAAAGGTTTTTATAGCCTCTGGTCTTTACACTCTTCACTAGATTCTCGTGCACAAATGTTCGCCCTCATTAAAGGGAGGGTGGTCCATAAGACAACCTAAGGTAGCAGTCAGGAAAATCAGTTAGAATAAGAGCTAGCAGCTAAGTTCATATTACTAACCGCACAAACCTTATTTGCCTTTTTACAGGATTCAGAGACGCAAAGACAAGTCAACAAACTAACTGACGAAGTAAATGAAATACTATCAGCAAAAAAGAATAATTTAGTGGACACACGGCATTTGTACGAAACATTGTTAGTAAGAAATCGAATATTAATTAATCAAATATCGAATTTAATTCTCACAATTACATTAGCTAAGGCCAATATAATAAATCCAACTTTTTTTTTATCATAATGACTTGAAAGCTATTTTGAATGAACACCCAGTAGAAGCCCATAGTTAGCCTTACAGAAGCGTCTAAAATTCAGGTCCTCTAGTCCGAAAATGTAGTCCACATATTAATAGCCTATCCTAGGGTAAAATTCATCTGCAAGAAGATCACTGTCTATCCCGTGTCCCACCAACATGTCGCACTACAAATACAAGACGACACCGTAGCCGATTGCAGCGATGACATACTAGCAGTCAACGTGTGCGTGTCAACAACCTACGCCTCCGTTTGTAAGCTCACAGCACAAGACTCCTGCGCACGCCCATTATACGCTGATAGCACGGCCTCTTGCCGAACACAACCGAGCCACCTCGAACCAGGCGCATTAATAGACGATGCTGTAATCATCATCAACGAAAGCACAGCTAAAGTGAGCACTGACGATAGCCCAGAGGTCGCAACTAACGGGACCCACCTCGTCACATTCCGATTCTCCGCTACCATCAATGGCACAAAATATGCGAATGAGCGTGAGATCATAGGGCTCACCAAGCATCGCGGGGTCACCTCTACTCAACCTCATCGATCATGACCCGGTTTTAAGCATGCCCCAACTGCACAGGATGAATTACCATAATCTCCAGGTCATCAACAACTTTAAAAATGAGTTGGTATCCACAGAAACATCCAAGAACCTGGCCACAGTCGGCGTCGCTCTCAGCATTACCATCAGCAGCTTCATCATCATCTGGCTAGTTGTAAAAAAAATGGCAGACCTCTAGAATGGTGAAAAGGATCATCAATAACTATAAGGTGACCGAGGACGGTCAGAAACTTGAGGGGGGAGTAGTTAACACATAAGAGTTACACGTAAATACAATATATAAGAATATCAAAACACTTTGTTTATCCATGTTTATCCAAGTTTCAACGTCTCTTGGACGGCATGGCCGCTGAGCAGATTTGGCCTGAACGTCGCAAGTGCCACAGTTTGTACGCCAGCTTGCGTGGACGAGCACAGCTGTTCTATGGAACGTTGCCGCAGACCACGATATGCTCGTATGATGGTCTGGCTGAGGCGATGCGCCAGTATTTCATGCTGAGTGCTCGGACCAGATATCAGCTGTTCCAATGTCGCCGGCAATATCCAAATAAGTCGCTGTAAGTGGAATCTTGAAGAGCATCACAGATTTTCAACTCCGAAGATATTTTTGACTGACATGGATATCTATAGATACTTTTTCTGTCTGTTGCATACACTTATACGTAGTTTTAAAATACTTTATTTCTAATTTCCCGTAAGTCAATTATTTATTTAATTGTATACTATATATAGTGAGCTTTTCTGAAAAAGGCTTATTTTCGCTTAATGCATGAATTAAAAACAATCCTTTAATTAGTTAGTTTGATCAAATAAAATTGCTTTTGTCATTCTATTTTAAATTTCATCGTCGCTGGTTTGAGTGCACAAGACCTGCTCTTGCCACCAGTCGTGCACTTCATAAACCACGTTAGCTTGATTGTTGAATGATAAGAGCTTGCCACTACCGCAAATTAGCTGGCTCGTCATTGCGGAGGGACTGCTTAGCGGCCCGTGATGATGCTGGTGATGATCTCCATAACCATACAATGTAGCTGTTGCTATTACAGTCGGATTAATAGTCGGGTAATGAAACTGGCCAATCTCACTATTAAATTGGGTATAAAGAGTTTCTCGCTGCTTACCCATCTGGCCTAACGGGGCAACATATGGTAAGGGGGTCATAGAGTTCTTTTTACGCTGCTGATTGCTAATATGTAGTCGTTCCTTATCGCTTAACGTGGAGCGCTGTTGTGGATCGCTGGAAGTGGGAGCCAGAAACTTTCGACCAATAGAACTACCAGTCGAGTCACTGCGGTTAAGAACATAATTGCGTTTCCCTAACACTGTGACATGGCGAACACCTGAGGCATGAACATCTGAGTGAGGTAGTACTATACCGCTACAGCTCGCATCCCTTTCTTCATTCTCCGTCGAGCTTAAAGTAGGTGAAAAAGCGTCACTAGTAGGCGCACAGGTGCCCGCTACCACACCACTTATTGTACTAATGGCTGATTTATCTATGACTTTATTGGGCGCTTTGTCGTCTTGCATATTGGAACGCATCACGGACTGTTCATTTGTGGCACGCAGCCCAGCAATCAGTGAGTTTTGTTGTTTCTATTAAAAATAATTAGAAAAAAAACATAAAAAAACGTTATCTTTGGGCACTTCGAAGAATTAATACTTTTGCCGAACACTATTTGATTTCGACTGAAGATTGCAATTGCAGCTTTATTACATTTGATCAGATTTTAACGAAAATTGGCCAGGATATATAAGACAACACCAAATACTCAACATGCGAGTTTGTTTGAAGTATCCGAAGAACCAAATAATTTGGCATATTAATGGTTGATATTCGAGCGATCGTTCTTATAGCGGCGGACGAGGGACCTATTCCAAGTATAAGCATGATAGCTTCAAGATTTAGAGATTGGTTTGCATGGAAATAGCGGACATATGGGCATGCCTATATTCACTCAGTTCATCGCCCGAACAAGAATATATTCATATTAATAAGTTCATCGCGTCTTCTATAATTCGTTAAAAATTTCTGAACAAATTTAAATAACCGCTTCTTGGGTATTTTAAGTTGCAAGTATAATTTAAGCATACACTTGCATTTTGCGCGCGAATTTTTTTAAGACAGCCTTCCAGCCAGGTTCGTATTGTCATCTTAGCAACTTCCTCCTCTACTAGGTATTCAAATTCTTCACGCGCCAGGAGTTCCTCCAGCTGTAGTGCTTTACGAATGTCAACAGAACGATAGGATAACATGCTAAATAGGTTTTTTTTTAAATTATTAATTGGTATTACTGTAAATGATAGACATACTTTATAACATCGTGAAAAGTAACATCCTCGCCATTATGAAGCTTGTCTAGTTCGTAGCACATATACTTAAAAAGTAAGCGATCCTTTTGCGGATCGCACTCCAGGCGACCTTTTAAAAGTCGTAAAATGAATTTTACCCTTCGCACGGGTATAACTCCACGCTGATGTATATCTACAATGTTCCAAGTATTTTGAAAGTTCCGTATATCTGCATAGGATAGTAAGGCATCCTCCTCATTTGAGTAAAACAAGGAAAAGTTTTCCATGATTATAGCTGAATAAGCAATGGCATGACAATCTTCAAAATACAGCAACTATGTCCATATTACTTACCCACTAGCAAATTAAGAACAATGTACGTAATAATTACGTAAAAAGTACAAAAATATATCAAACTTGCAGTAAAGTTTCCACAATCAGTTTCCCAGTAATTTTCACCCAGTGTGCAATATGGAGGCTGAACCATGCAATCGTGCATAATTTTATTCCAATCTTCGCCAGTAACAATGCGAAACAACATAGCCACGCCAGTCACTGGAGATCCAAAGTTCGCACGTCGTCCTATACCTTCACCGTATTTAACAGTACCTAAAATAAAAACACAAATTTTAACTTAATTTCTGCTCACTGGCATCATACTTACCAAAAAGTATAGTCCCGGCCAACGCGTAGAAAAAAACCAAAAGAAACATACCAAAGATGATGAAAAAGGACTTGCACACCGACACACCTACCGTCAGCATGAGCATTTTTAATGTGGTATGTTTGCCAGTTATGGTAAAGAATCGCAGGATAACCACCATAAAACCAAAAAGTAAGATAAATCGTTCTACAAACCGACAATAGTAAAAGATCGGGAAAAAAGGAAAGGCCGAAGAAAATAAAAATAAGCATTATAAATAAAATGTTAGTGAGGATCTAGCAATATACAATATTTAACATTACATGATTGTCATACCAGCAATTTAAATGTTATTAAATCATACCCTCAAAATTGTTTGCAGTATTATCCAGATTACTCCGGCAACAGTTACAAGTAAATCATATCGATTGCGTCTAGACTGCCAGTATCCACGAGGCGTAAAAGCAATATTTTTCATAACCACCTCAACAACAAAAACAAAGGTGAGCACAGCGCTTACAATGACCAAACGTTCCGTGTGCACCTCTCCCTTAATCCACTGCAAATAGTTAGTGACGGGAATAATCCAATCAAAAGATTACGATTTAAACTCACCGTTATAGACAACAACATACTATTAATTAACACCACCACAGCAATGACCCGCTTGAATATAATGTGCTGAGTAATATCATACGTAAAGGCACGAATCTTTCGACCATCTGGACGTGGTGGTAGGTGAAGTGGTTGAGCGATCTTAAGACGCTTCTTTAGATCACACCATCGACGCTGGTCGACAGTCAGCAATGCAGTGCCCTTGTTCTCTGAGTAGTTAGCAATGACAACACCTACAAAGAGAGTCAAGCCAATCATGCAACCTAAAAATATGTAAATATGTATGTAGATAGCATGAATCTGAAATAAAATATAATCAATCAGAAGGTTGAATTGAAAAGAATTTTTAGTTTTAATTACCGGCCCAACAGCTTTAATAAGAACATCACGCACATCCAACCAGCCTTTAAAAGATAACACTTCGAACAGCGTTAGCATTGCATCACCAATATTATCAAAATTGAATCGACGAGGATTGGCCCAAACGCGTGGCACCAGCATGGCTGGATAGGACTCATCTGGTCCCGGTGTCAGCTTCATTTTCGTCACAAAGACGCGCCGCATGAAGACGCCAACACAATCCTCACGATGAACTATTGTAGGATCATTACAGCGCGCCAAACGCCCTCCATAAAGTTGCACACCGTAGCTAGCAAAAATGAACATAAGCAAGATGAGTAGTGTGGACACCAACAAGATTTCTTTAAAACCACGGCACAGCTCATAAACAACTTTTCTCATATGTGGAACCAGAGTGAAGATTCTCAATGGGCGCACGCACCGCAGAATCATTAGCAGCTGAGCTGCCGAACTGGTGGGTATGTTGTGTGGCATCCAACTGAGAAATGAAGTTGATACTACATAAATAAAGACATCAAGCGCTGCAGCTACATCTTTTATATAAGCCTTGGGTGTGAAAAACAAGCCATCAGCCAGAATTTTCAAGGAAAGCTCCAAGCTCATAAATATCACGAAGCCATATTCTGCAATCTGAAGCGTTGGATGATCCATTAGACGATAGTTGGGAGTCTCAAACATCATAGAAATGCACGAGAGAGTGGTGGCAAATATCATTACCCAGTCTAGATAGGTGACCAGTCCGAGAAAGTTACTAAGAAGTAGAAATTGATTAGCCATGTATATTAGCTAGATATCCATGAATTACGACTCACTGCAGACTCTTGTACTGCACTTTACGTTCCTTTCCCGTTAGTGGATCTTTGAGCCTCGCATCGTATCGTGCATGAACGATTTTCTGGCAAATCTTACGAAAGCGACTTTCGCGTGGAACTAGAAACAGTGGCGTGTCAAAAAATGGATGATTCTCACGTAAATCCTCTTCACGCTGATTGCGTCGCATCTCTGCCTGCTGTCGTTTTGCCTGCAGTAGCTTAATATCCAAATCATGAGGCCTGGCCCGACCAGAATTTGCACGTGGGGCGGCAGCAATGTCGCCATTTTCCATTAAATGCTCATAGGTCTGCTTTAGCTTAATGGAGCCAGAGCGCACGCTACGGCGTATGGAGCGTGTGCCAAATCTGTGAATTGGTAGCGCACCCAATCAAATGAATTATGCCACGTACGGGCCAGAGGTACTTACTTCTTTTGATCAACCCTCCAGGGCTTTGAATGTGTAATAGTGCCCTGTGATTTCAGACCCCCTTTGGTTCCTACCACTGGTAACATTGCCGAATCGCCCAACATTAAACGCTGATTATTGCTATCGCTTTAAAAAATATAATTTCCACTATAAAATCATATGAACTCTATTATAAATTGGGTATGGTACTCACTTAATTATATGAGTAATTGCCAGCTTTCGGAGGCTGCTTCCAGCGGCTCGCACCTTGGCAGTCTTGTTCATAATGCGCACTGGTTTTTGCTTTCGAAAGACAACATTGGACTCCCAGCACTCCGACATTGGCCGCTTGCAATTTTCAACCAGGGATGGATCATCCGTCTCCAATTCAATAACAAAGTGCTTCATAAAGCTTTCGCGCACTTTAGGCAGTATAAAATCGTTGGGAATGCGATGAAGAATGGTCATTTGTGGTGAGTCTGGAAATTTTTCGAAAATTCGCAAACGAAAGGGAAGAGTCTCTTTAATTTCAGCACTTTGTTCGCGAAACTTCAGCTGCTTAAGCTTCTTAATATCTTCATCCAACTCCAGATTATCCAAAATTACCGCAACGAAAAGACTGAGCACGATGAGCGTAACAAATAGGTGATATAGAATAAAATATATGGCTACTAGTGGCGTTAGTGTCTTACTAGTTCGTATCATAGTTTCATCCATGACCTCTACCCAAGCCTCTTGCGTTAGAATCTGAAACATGCTCATGAAGGCCTCGGGAAATGACTCGAACTTGGTAAAGTCACACAAAAAGCAAAACAGTTGCATCGATATGCTTGAACTTATTATTAGTAAGCACATGGTAAAAATAATCAGTGAGCCCAGCTTTTTTCCTGGCCCAAATATCTTATAAACAAAGCCTTCCAGCATGGGTGAAGCCTTAATTAGTCGCACTACCCTGAGCACTTGAAAATATGTTAATCCGGACAGGTAGAAGACAGGAACTATGTGAAGAGTAGTACCCGCTGCCAGCAACAGCTCGAACTTGTGAATAGAGTGCTTATAGTAACCACGCCAACCCAAGCAATAGATTTTAAAGAGTGTCTCGAAGTCAAGAAGAAACGTAAATGCTACCTCTATGTAGTAGTATTTTTCGTAAAATACGTGACGTGGTCTTCCATCATGCTTAAAAGCCATCGTTGCTGTCACAATGCCATTGGCAAGGATCACGGTCATAACCAGCATACGGAAGTATGGAGATCGTAAAATGGCATGACAGGTCTCTGGAGCCAGACCGCCATGCTTATTGTCGTCAATCGTAACCAATCTCCAGCCCGAATCATTACCGCTCAGTATTTGGGAGGCGGCAGTTTTCTGTATGTGACCTCTAGCGCCCCACATCTGTTGGAACTGGACGCGTATTTCATTGAAGGTCTCTGTTATTACAGCTATGAAAACGTTTTTCACAAGCCATGCTAGAAAAAATATCATAGTACTAAAGTAAAAAGCGGCTCGCCAAGCCGGTAGCGAATCTATTGCTCGGTACATAATAAAGACCCAGCCCTCTTGTGACGCAGCCTGATATACTGTGAAAATGCTTGTCGCAATGTCCTCGAATCCATTAAAACCAATCACATAGCTGCTCAAAAAGTCCATCTTCATGCAACGCATGCCTGGAGAGCACTGATAACCCGAATCTGGATCCATCGAACAGAATGTGTCTGGTATAGCTAGCGAGTTGATCGTTAGTATTCTGATGAGAAAAGTGTCGAATTAAATGGACTCTTTCTGTGATTTTTTTTGTCAAACTTACGGCCTGCCCAATAGATCATATTCCGTATTATTTATAACGCAGTGATTCTTAAGCTCACCAAAGAACTGCACTCCGAGCAGTCCATATAATGACATGAAGAACAAGAAGAAGAGAGTCACATTGTAGATTTGTTGGCTCGATCGTCTTTAATCAAAAAAAAATATGCTTAGTAAGATGCTGCTGTATGTGCTGGGAGCCGTTACCTACTTGAAAATCTGGTTAATGCGACTCTTGGGCATACTAAACTTAAGAAAAACGCGTAGAAAGCGTATCATAATAAGTGGGCGCGGTGCCCGCATAATAGATAAGTAGGAAAATCTGAAAATAAATATAAAGTGAAGATATAAGCACTAAGCCTACAATACATAGAGGGTTCATTTGGTACACTAATTTGATATCATATGTTTGCTTCACTATAGAGTCCCAGCCGAAAGGCATAGTACATCAAAGAGCAAAACGCTGAGCGGAGAGCGTAAAACAGAGCGAGAAACAACGCCAAATTATATCATTTGGTTGTACCAAATGAACCCTCTATGTACTGTATTCTTAGTGACACAGGTGAATTTATTATGCACGAAATTTAGATGGGAACTCACTTTGGTACAATTTCAAGCACTTCCAAGACTTGCAATATGATAGATACCCACAGAAAGCTAACCATAGAAGCATCAAACTGGCACCAATGATCTTTCAGATATGGTACCTCACCCTGATAAGTAAACAGATATTATTCCTATGCCTGATAAATGTACCTGGACTTTAGCTCACATGCAGCACGCCACGAATGTGCATTTTGGCTATCATCTCGGCCGTAAAAAGAACCGTCACTGCAGTATCCGAAACAAAAGTAGTGTACTGAAGTGATGGATGGCGTTCGAAGGTTTTCGGTGTGTTTAGTGAAACGGAAGCCAGTGAGACTAAAGCACACAAGCGCATCAACCGTCTCACCCACAATTTATTTACCCACTCAATGTCGGCGCTCTCATTTAGCGATTCCTCTGGTCCGTAATCCGCTAGAAAAGGCTCGCCGCCCTTCAAACTTTGTTTTCGGCCCAACATAATCTTATTGCCAATTCCCGTAGCGATGCCCAATCCAATAGGGGGTACGCCTGTAATGGCAGCACTACCCACGGTGCTACTAATGCCTCCACAGATTCCCATGCCAGCGGTAGCGGTGCCACCTCCCACGCCGCCAATGCTTCCAAGTAGATTAAGACCACCACCAACACCGACTGTGCAGACTATTGGTCCTGCTCCATTATTGTGCACATTGCTGCCGATCTGACTGCATATGACCGTCGTCGGGCCTATTACCGATGATGATCCTCCAATCTGATGCTGCATACCGAAGGCAGTGCTGCTACCGCCGCCACTACCGCTGCCCGAGTTCACAATGTTCGTCGGACTGTTAAGCGCACTAGCCACATCATGGCATGTACCCAGTCCGTTGGCAGAACTGCTACCAGGTGACGGATTTAAGGTACAAGTACTAACTTGCAGCTGAGAGCTTCGCAGATGAGAGAGATGATTCTGATGAGGATATGATTTTGTTTGCTGATGCGTTGCTGAGCTATTGCCGCTGGAGGAGCTGGTGCTAGCCGTCGCGGGCGTTGTAATGCCACTTGCTAAGTGAAAACTGCCTCCACCTCCCGAGCGTTTACTTCTTGCAGCTGCTCCCAAGCGACGTATCTGTAAGCGGTCAAACATTCAAGCTTCGCATCCTGCTCCTTTCTGGGCCGTAGGTAATTGTGACTGCGTCTCAACAAAAACACGAACATTACTCGAATGTATAATTTAAAATGTATATTAAAACACATTAAAGACAGGCAAGAAAGAGTATTAAAGCTTTTTGCAAATGAATGTAGCATACAGAAATATGAATCTTCGACTATATGAAGTATAATAGTATATTTTTAATCAGCACCAACACCCGACATTTATTTTTAACATTTTAGCGACATACATATGCGTTTTTCTATAAATATTTTAAAATTGCATGGGACCAAAGGAAGAAGAAGGTGCACTAGCGTGGTGAATATGTATAAATGTACATCATACAATTTACCAACAAAAAGTAATTGTAATGCTAACCGATTTCATTTAACCCAAATTATGGCGTCCAGTAGGACGCAGGCGCATCGAATGGAATTCTGCAATTTGGGAAAATATTTATCTCTTGCATTGGTAAAGTGAATTTAACCTCGTTTGACTTTCTTTTGTGAGGTTGTGTGAATTCGCAGGTCCATATCCATAAGCCGTAATCGAGCAGTATTGGCAACGGATCTTTATGTCAGAGACATCTAAAAATGGGCCACACACAGCTTGATTTTGTTTCCTTCATCATGTATGTATGTATATACATATGCATATATGGGAGACGCCCTGAACTGCTATTGCGCACAAGGTGTCTCGTAGTCAAGCACACTTTACACTTTATATAATTTAAATTTTCTATTCCAATTAGTGTCGTCATAAAAACTCAACTCTTTATATTTATTTCTTAGGAGCAACAAAAAATCTTCCCTGTAGGCTGAATATAGTATTTTAGATTATAAAAATATCTAAGCCAATACCAGTTAAGTTGCGCTGCTCAAAATGTTGGACCTTTCAGACGACAACACCAAAATTCACAAATCGTTTTTTATGTCAACATTTAATTTGAAATAGCTTCAGTTAACTAAACTTTTAGAGAACTATATATGTAAATGCGCACTTAACTAAGTAAAAAATACATATGCTTAATATGTATATGAGCATATGCATATCAATACTGGGAGTAATGTGCAAGCATGTATCTGTACAATGTTTGTATATTCGTTTATCTCACTTTTTTTATATTTTTCTTTTGATGTGAGAAACCTGCACATTTAAATCCCATTCATGATTCGTTGTAAGTTAACCTGAATGATTTCACTAACAATATCACAACAACTACTACGTTCGTATGCATCACAGTAAAACACCACATTGCTTTCTTCGAATACAACATAGCGAATCGGTAAAAACGCAACTGCTTTAAAGTATACAATTGGAGCTCGACAATTATTAATGTATAAATGATTGTTTATATATATTTATATTTGATAATACCCATACCTACGACTTATAATAAATAAGTTTACGAACTTGTAACAAAAACAAAGAGCACGCTATTAATACAACGAAAAATGCTAATATGTATGTCTTAGTCATCCGACTGACTGGCATTTGAGTTCTACCGTACTCTCGGCATCTGCGCAATGACAATCGTTTGTAACGGGTCGATTATACATAACTCTGATGGGGGGAACAGTGTCAAGTGCACAGTAGAGAACGTTACTCACGTTCAGTCAACAAAAAGTAAAAATGGGTGCCACGGCCTCGTGCAAGAAATATGCTGGCCTGGAATATCCCGAGCTTGATGATACGGCATACCGTAAGTGCCAAGAATTAAAGGCAAGTCTTGCAAATGTAATTTACATAACCATTAGCGTTCAGCATATTTCATAAATAATAATAGATGGAACGTTGGATTCAGATGCACTATCAAATCAAGCAACGGCAACAAGCGCTGGCAATTGCCCATCATCGGGAGCTTTTCTACTGGCTAAGCGGCTTTTACCTGTGCGCTATTTATGGCTGCGCTAGATATTATCAGCGGGTAAAGCGAGCCTCAGCGTTAACGCCGCTGCTGCCGCTTACATTTGTTTTGGGATACTATACAGATTGGGCCTATGGCAGTAAGGTGCATCGTATTCAAGGTAATTTGCAAAACATAATAGCAGTATTAGTAATCTTATAATTATTGTTATTTAGCCGAAGCAAATATGATAATGGAACATGAGCAGGAGCTGCTGCATTGGCCAGGGGGACTGCCCACCGTCGCTAGCATTGACGAGGCTCGGGTTGAAACTGAGATGGAAAAGAAAATGCACCCGCACCACATCTAGATGCACGACTCTATACTTAAATCCATATTTGAGTCCTGCGACTTTGTTATTAAATCTACTTATATACATAATAATCATCAATGCCTATTGAGATATCTAAACCAACTTAAAATTTTGATTTTTAAATACTTTTAATATCATAATATAAACCTGAATTTAGTTAAAAAAAAATATGATTTTTCTTTTCAACTTTTTGGGCCGTATGTTCTGTTCATGAATGTATAAAATCCCTTAAGACTTAAGAATGTTCAGTGCAAACCATAAAAATCATTCCTAGCATCAACTGTTCTGATAATTGTGCTCAGATTATTATTATTTATGACAGGGCTTCTAAAAACTATTTCACCACTCTTATATAAAAATATATAATTTCCCAATAGGCTTTGTCTGAATTGACAATAATTATTAGCCATTCATTAACAATATTAATCAACAAAGGTTTGTTTACAATGAGAATATGTATATGTATATGTATATGTATATGTATATGTATATGTATATGTATATGTATATGTATATGTATATGTATATGTATATGTATATGTATATGTATATGTATATGTATATGTATATGTATATGTATATGTATATGTATATGTATATGTATATGTATATGTATATGTATATGTATATGTATATGTATATGTATATGTATATGTATATGTATATGTATATGTATATGTATATGTATATGTATATGTATATGTATATGTATATGTATATGTATATGTATATGTATATGTATATGTATATGTATATGTATATGTATATGTATATGTATATGTATATGTATATGTACATGTACATGTACATGTACATGTACATGTATATGTATATGTACATGTACATGTATATGTATATGTATATGTACATGAATATGTATATGTACATGTACATGTATATGTATATGTATATGTACATGAATATGTATATGTATATGTATATGTATATGTATATGTATATGTATATGTATATGTATATGTATATGTATATGTATATGTCTATGTATATGTATATGTATATGTATATGTATATGTATATGTATATGTATATGTATATGTATATGTATATGTCTATGTATATGTATATGTATATGTATATGTATATGTATATGTATATGTATATGTATATATGTATATGTATATGTATATGTATATGTATATGTATATGTATATGTATATGTATATGTATATGTATATGTATATGTATATGTATATGTATATGTATATGTATATGTATATGTATATGTATATGTATATGTATATGTATATGTATATGTATATGTATATGTATATGTATATGTATATGTATATGTATATGTATATGTATATGTATATGTATATGTATATGTACATATGTACATGTATATGTATATGTATATGTACATGTATATGTATATGTATATGTACATGAATATGTATATGTACATGTACATGTATATGTATATGTATATGTATATGTATATGTATATGTATATGTATATGTATATGTATATGTATATGTATATGTATATGTATATGTATATGTATATGTATATGTATATGTATATGTATATGTATATGTATATGTATATGTATATGTATATGTATATGTATATGTATATGTATATGTATATGTATATGTATATGTATATGTATATGTATATGTATATGTATATGTATATGTATATGTATATGTATATGTATATGTATATGTATATGTATATGTATATGTATATGTATATGTATATGTATATGTATATGTATATGTATATGTATATGTATATGTATATGTATATGTATATGTATATGTATATGTATATGTATATGTATATGTCGATATAGGGTCGTTGGCTCTGGCCTGAGGTGACTGGTCCGGGTTTTTTCCTGCCATTTTGAAGTGTTCGAGACCAAAAAGGTGGAGCGAGTCTCAGCGTACGTGTTGAGTGTCCGAGCTTCCAAATTGAATAGGCCGACTCGACAGTTCTCTATTCTGCAACAGCCTTTTGTCCCTTTTTTTCTTCTTTTTTCCCTTCTCTTTTCCTGCAGTATTCTTATTACTGTCTCTCTCACTCAACCTAACACTGAGCCACACTGACGACAACTTATGTTGTCGTCCCACTCTTTCAGTTCTGTACAATACCAAAAGGATCTTCTAGTTCTGTATAATACCAAAAGGATCTTCTAGTTCTGTATAATACCAAAAGGATCCTCCAGTTCTGTATAATACCAAAGGGATCCTGCCTTTTACCACACTACCCAATTCGCCCCAAATGTCAGGCGCGCAGTTCAAATAATCAAGCTCTCTCCGACACGGCCATTCTGACCACTTACACGTCCTCGTGTAATAAAAAAGAGAAGTCTTCACAAGATTCGTTTTCAACTTTATTGTACAAACAAACTTAATTATTAGTTACAAATTTCCATTTCCTTAAATCGTAACATAATCTTTCATCTTTCTCATTTTAAAATTGTTTCTCATTTAAACATTATCTTTTTCTTTACATATCTCAATTAAATTTACTTTTCTAACCTTCCGGGCCAGGTACCGCCACGTAGCGTCGACAACACCACAATACAACCACCAGTGCCACACTGGTCACGCATCACTAGTGCCACACTAGCCATTACAGTCTATTTCAACTGTTTCTCTCTTCTTATCAGTGCCACACTGATCACACGTCACGCTAGTGCCACACTAGCCCTTACAGTCTATTTCAACTGCATCTTCCGCCACGTCACAACGTCCCGTATTACTAGTGCCACACTAGTCTCCACGGTCTGTCTCAACCGTTTCACTCATACCAATGCCACATTGGTCATCACGGTCTTCACCCGTTTCAACAAATGAACTCAACTCATCTCCGTCGACATCCAGCTCGCTTGGTACCAGCCCTTCTGGCATTCTTCGTAAATTCTCATGGGGATATTTATACTGCCTCTTACTTGTTATAGACTTTAACTTGTATCTATCACCGTCTAAAACTTCTGTCACCACAAGGTCCCCGAAACTTCGGATCTAACTTAGTCTGTTGTCGTTCACTATTTTTGAGTAAGACATAGTCTCCTTCGCTAAACCTGACAACTTTGGCTTTGCCCTTGTCGAATCTCAATTTATCATACCGGGCTGCGATTTGTATATTCTTTACAGCTTCTTTTCTTTGCTTATCTAAATCAATCTCGTTCTCCTCGTCACAAATAGGAACCAGACCTAACGGTCGTGAGCACTTGCCAATTAATAGTTCTAGTGGACTTGATTTCGTAACCCGATTAACTGTACAATTTAATGCCAACTGCACTTCTCCCAAGGCGTCCTGCCACGACCGGTCACTAGATTCAACCACTGCCAACAAATTCTTTAAGGTACTCATAACTCTTTCAACCTGTCCATTGGCGCGACTCGCACCAGTGGCTATTAAGTGAAGCTGGATTTTCTGGGATGTACAGAAGTCTACGAATTTCGCCCCAGTAAAGCTTCTGCCCTGGTCAGCCACTAATCGAGTAGGCATACCAAACAATGCAATTGAAGATTTTAAAGCGTCTATACAGCTGTTAGCATCAAGTTTAAAAGTGTGGTACAGGTGAACATATTTTGTAAAGCCATCAATCTGAACTATGATGTATTCCTTACGGTCGTTTTTTCCACTTAGTTTCCCAGAGATATCTATGTGCAAGGTGTGCCAAGGTATACTGATTTTCGGGATTGAATGTAACTCAGCTTGAACTTTTCCTGACGCCGATTTCGTCACCCTGCATGTGATGCAATTCTCTACAAACTTTCGGACGTATTTTGACATTCCTTCGAACCAATAATGGTCGTATACCTTATCAAGGGTCTTTTTCCCACCCTAAATGCAAAATAGACTCGTGAACCTGATTTATGATTGACCACCTAAACGCCCGAGGAACAACTGGTAGACAACGAGACCTACAACGTCTTTGAATCTTCCTGTATAGTACATTTGCTCTCATTTCATAAGTTGCAGCTAAGTCTTCAGAGAATTCACCTCCCTTCAATTTTTTAATTGTGCCCAAAATATCTTGATCACGCTGCTGTTCTGCCTGAATCCAACTTTCTGTAACGTTCATCAATTCTACACGCTTTTCAGCGACTTTTTTTGAAGTTGTTTATTTTTATTAGGAAGAGGATTTCTTGACAGAAAATCTACGTGGGCCATGCGCTTTCCCTCTCGATATTCTATGTCGAAGTCAAAAGACTGCAGGAATGCCCACCAACGGTATACCCTGGATGAAAGCTCAATTTTTGTTCTAGACGCCTTTAACGAATTACAATCGGTGAAGAGAACAAACTTTCTGCCATTTAAATAGTGCTTAAAATACTTAACAGCGCTGACAACCGCGAGTGTTTCCAACTCGTATGATGTGTACTTCGATTCACAAGGACTAGTAGTCTTACTGAAGTATTCTACTACATAGGGCATGTTGTCAATTCGGTGTAAAAGTATGGCGCCATACCCGATGGCACTTGCATCCGTATGTAGCTCTATAGGGTATTGTGGATCGAATATCGTCAAGACTGGCTTACTTGTGAGAGTATTAATAATTTGCTTACGAATTACCTCATGCTCGATTTTCCAGATGAAACTACTTCTTTCAGATGTGAGAGAATACAAAGGTTTCATTAACTGGGAAAATCCGGGCACGAATTGTCGAAAATACGACGCCAAACCTATGAATTGCCTCAAAGTGGTAGCTGACCTAGGAGGTGGTAATGCACTCAATGCCTCAATCTTTCGCAAGTTAGGGCGAATTTCACCAGCTTGTATTTGATAACCCAAATATTGTACGGTTTCCTTCAAGAAAGAACATTTGTCCACATTAAACGAAAAGCCAGACTCTGTCAGAACTTTTAATACAGTTTCTAACCTCTGAAGTGCTTCTTCCTTAGTGGATGCTGCAATCATTATGTCGTCCATGTAAACGATAACATAAGAGTACGCAAGCTCGCCTAAAGCTTTCATTACGGCTCTTTGAAAAACCGACGGGGCATTTTTCAAGCCAAACGGCATTGCCAGAAACTCAAACTGACCATCTGGTGTCACAAACGCCGTGTACTCAATGGAGTTACTATCTAATGGAACTTGATAGTATCCACACGCCATGT
>JAEIFK010000347.1:0-2500 GCA_018901825.1 Drosophila funebris | reverse complement strand
AAGGGGCTCCAAAGCGAGAGAAAACTTCACGTACAAGAGCTTGAGCCACGGTCTCGGCAGTTTGATTAGGAAGTGCCATGCATTCTGGCCACTTAGTAAAATAGCACATGGCGACGGCGATATAACGGTTGCCCCGCGCTGTAGTAGGAAGTGGGCCCAGAATGTCGATAGCCACCCGTTCGAAGGGAGCGCCGATTGCACTTGGAAGCATCTTACCAACGGTTCTTCGTTGCGGGCCTTTTCGGGCATTGCAAACACGACAACGCGAACACCACAGGGTTACGTCAGCAGTCTGTCCGATCCAGTAATAGCGTCTCTTGATCTTGCCCAGCGTTTTCTTGATGCCGAAGTGTCCACCAGTAGTGGAATTGTGTGCACCAAGGAGGGTCTCCTCCTGCAGTGCTCGAGGTACCACAACAACTGCGTCACCGGCCTTGTTCTTCGTCATCACCATCTCTGCGTCCAGATATAAGTTCGAGTACATATGCCAGTAAGCCTTGATATCTGGCCCTTCTCCCCAAATTGCTTCTTTGGCTGGTCTAACTCCCTTGGTTAGCCACGAGATAACTACTGCGAGAACCGAGTCTTCCTTCTGATATTGGGCATAGTCTTTTGGCTGGATTTGCAAGAACATGACGGCTTGTCCATCTTGCTGTTCAGCCCTTTCACACAGGCGGCATTCTCCACAAGGTCGGCGGGATAAGGCGTCCGCATTTCCATGCTGCTGCCCGTTGCGGTGTTGAATTTCAAGATTGTACTGCTGCAACCGCTCGATCCACCTAGCAAGCTGTCCTTCCGGCGCTTTAAAGTTGAATAACCAGCGCAAGGATGCATGATCAGTCCGCAGAAGGAATTTGCGGCCATAGAGGTAATGATGATAATGCTTGGTAGCCAATACGGCTGCCAACAGTTCCCTCCTAGTAACGCAATAGTTGCGTTCGGCGGCGCTGAATGTCTTGCTATAGTATTCCAGGACGCGCTCCTGCCCATCTTGCACTTGGCTGAGGACAGCCCCAGCGCCATGATTAGAAGCATCGGTATCCAGAATAAATAAGCCGTCCGGAGAAGGAAAACTTAGAATAGGCGAAGTGGTCAGTTGCTCCTTCAGCAATTCGAACGAAGCTTGGGCTGCCTCTGACCATGAAAATCTGCGCCGGGCTTCCGTCAGCTCGTGCAAAGGTCGGGCTATGGTGGCAAATCCTTGAATGAACTTTCGGTAGTAGGAACATAATCCCACGAACGATCGGACGTCCTTCTGACATTGCGGCTGCGGCCAGTCGACAACTTTGCTGATCTTCTCGGAGCATGCCTTCAGACCATGGTAGCTCACGATGTGACCCAAATACTTAACTTCCGAGCGGAAGAAGTGGCATTTGTGGGGGCTCAACTTTAGGCCAGCTCTCTGAAGTCTCTCGAAAACTTCTTGGAGGTGTACCAAGTGTTCCTCTTCCGTACGGGAGTGGACGATAATGTCGTCCAGGTAGACCAATGCCGACTTCCAGGTGACGCCCGAAAAGAGACCATCCATTAGGCGCTCAAAAGTGGCAGGAGCGTTAGTCAAACCGAAAGGCATCACATTGAACTCATACAGACCTGCGTCGCAAGCGAATGCTGTTTTGGGCCGTGACTGCTCGTCCATTTCGACCTGCCAGTACCCGCTTTGCAAGTCCATCGTCGAAAACCAACGCGACCCGTGTAGAGTCGTCAGTATGTCATCCATCTTCGGGAGGGGATACGAATCCTTCAAGGTGACGTCATTTAGCCGGCGGTAGTCGACACAAAAACGGGTACTACCGTCTTTCTTTCGTACCAGGACCACCGGAGATGCCCAAGGGCTGCTAGACGGTCTAATCACGTCTCTTGCCTGCATACCCGCAACTAACTGCTCCACTTCCGCCTTTCGTGATAAGGCCAAACGTCGCGGGGGCCTGCTTAATGGGTCGCGCCGATCCTGTATCAATGGTGTGACGGGCTAGGTTGGTACGCCCGGTATCATCATCCCTTTGTGAGAACACAGTTCCATAGCGCCGCAGTAGGTGCACTAGCCGGGTGTGGACCTCTAGCTTAAGGTCCGCTGTGACTAGAGTCTGCCAGTCGATCAGCTCGGGTTTGACGCTCTCCGAACTACATGGGTCAATATCCACGGCTTCCAATTGTCCCAAGACGGTAAACGCTGGGAGACGGTATTCCTGTGCGCTCAGATTCAAGACTCGTAGGGTCGTCTTATCGTCCGCAGCATCCATGATACTACTACCCAAAATTACTTGGATGGGTAGCTGGGAATGCTTACCGCGTTCCAACACGGCTACAGGAGTTTGGGCTAGCGACGTACATCCGACTCGCAAGTGGGTATCGCTGTACGGCGGGATGCGTGTGGGCTCCGTGGAATATAATAGACCGGGCGACTCCGCACTCGATGCTTCCAGCGAGATTGCTCCCCAGTCGAGCTTTATAAGCAAAGCCTTCAAGTCCAGGGTAGCTTGGTGTCGCAGCAGAAAGT
>JAEIFK010000346.1:2007500-2049059 GCA_018901825.1 Drosophila funebris | reverse complement strand
CAGATCGAATTTAGAGGCCAAATAATATTCAAATTGACAATCCGTTTGACAATCGAATATATATTCGCAGAGTAATGGGCGTTTGAAATTTGCGAAAAAGTGTACAGGGGGGGGGGTACGCAAATTTTCGATAATTTTCGAAAAATTTAAAATTCCCTAAATGTATAAAATTTAGATGCAGATCGAATTTAGAGGCCAAATAATATTCAAATTGACAATCCGTTTGACAATCGAATATATATTCGCAGAGTAATGGGCGTTTGAAATTTGCGAAAAAGTGTACAGGGGGGGTACGCAAATTTTCGATAATTTTCGAAAAAATTTAAAATTCCCTAAATGTATAAAATTTAGATGCAGATCGAATTTAGAGGCCAAATAATATTCAAATTGACAATCCGTTTGACAATCGAATATATATTCGCAGAGTAATGGGCGTTTGAAATTTGCGAAAAAGTGTACAGGGGGGGGTACGCAAATTTTCGATAATTTTCGAAAAATTTAAAATTCCCTAAATGTATAAAATTTAGATGCAGATCGAATTTAGAGGCCAAATAATATTCAAATTGACAATCCGTTTGACAATCGAATATATATTCGCAGAGTAATGGGCGTTTGAAATTTGCGAAAAAGTGTACAGGGGGTACGCAAATTTTCGATAATTTTCGAAAAATTTAAAATTCCCTAAATGTATAAAATTTAGATGCAGATCGAATTTAGAGGCCAAATAATATTCAAATTGACAATCCGTTTGACAATCGAATATATATTCGCAGAGTAATGGGCGTTTGAAATTTGCGAAAAAGTGTACAGGGGGGGTACGCAAATTTTCGATAATTTTCGAAAAATTTAAAATTCCCTAAATGTATAAAATTTAGATGCAGATCGAATTTAGAGGCAAATAATATATTCGAAAATGGCGTTTGAAATTTGCATTCGATCTGCATCTAAATTTTATACATTTAGGGAATTTTAAATTTTTCGAAAATTATCGAAAATTTGCGTACCCCCCTGTACACTTTTTCGCAAATTTCAAACGCCCATTACTCTGCGAATATATATTCGATTGTCAAACGGATTGTCAATTTGAATATTATTTGGCCTCTAAATTCGATCTGCATCTAAATTTTATACATTTAGGGAATTTTAAATTTTTCGAAAATTATCGATAATTTGCGTACCCCCCCTGTACACTTTTTCGCAAATTTCAAACGCCCATTACTCTGCGAATATATATTCGATTGTCAAACGGATTGTCAATTTGAATATTATTTGGCCTCTAAATTCGATCTGCATCTAAATTTTATACATTTAGGGAATTTTAAATTTTTCGAAAATTATCGAAAATTTGCGTACCCCCCCTGTACACTTTTTCGCAAATTTCAAACGCCCATTACTCTGCGAATATATATTCGATTGTCAAACGGATTGTCAATTTGAATATTATTTGGCCTCTAAATTCGATCTGCATCTAAATTTTATACATTTAGGGAATTTTAAATTTTTCGAAAATTATCGAAAATTTGCGTACCCCCCCCCTGTACACTTTTTCGCAAATTTCAAACGCCCATTACTCTGCGAATATATATTCGATTGTCAAACGGATTGTCAATTTGAATATTATTTGGCCTCTAAATTCGATCTGCATCTAAATTTTATACATTTAGGGAATTTTAAATTTTTCGAAAATTATCGAAAATTTGCGTACCCCCCCTGTACACTTTTTCGCAAATTTCAAACGCCCATTACTCTGCGAATATATATTCGATTGTCAAACGGATTGTCAATTTGAATATTATTTGGCCTCTAAATTCGATCTGCATCTAAATTTTATACATTTAGGGAATTTTAAATTTTTCGAAAATTATCGAAAATTTGCGTACCCCCCCCTGTACACTTTTTCGCAAATTTCAAACGCCCATTACTCTGCGAATATATATTCGATTGTCAAACGGATTGTCAATTTGAATATTATTTGGCCTCTAAATTCGATCTGCATCTAAATTTTATACATTTAGGGAATTTTAAATTTTTCGAAAATTATCGAAAATTTGCGTACCCCCCCTGTACACTTTTTCGCAAATTTCAAACGCCCATTACTCTGCGAATATATATTCGATTGTCAAACGGATTGTCAATTTGAATATTATTTGGCCTCTAAATTCGATCTGCATCTAAATTTTATACATTTAGGGAATTTTAAATTTTTCGAAAATTATCGAAAATTTGCGTACCCCCCCTGTACACTTTTTCGCAAATTTCAAACGCCCATTACTCTGCGAATATATATTCGATTGTCAAACGGATTGTCAATTTGAATATTATTTGGCCTCTAAATTCGATCTGCATCTAAATTTTATACATTTAGGGAATTTTAAATTTTTCGAAAATTATCGAAAATTTGCGTACCCCCCCTGTACACTTTTTCGCAAATTTCAAACGCCCATTACTCTGCGAATATATATTCGATTGTCAAACGGATTGTCAATTTGAATATTATTTGGCCTCTAAATTCGATCTGCATCTAAATTTTATACATTTAGGGAATTTTAAATTTTTCGAAAATTATCGAAAATTTGCGTACCCCCCCCTGTACACTTTTTCGCAAATTTCAAACGCCCATTACTCTGCGAATATATATTCGATTGTCAAACGGATTGTCAATTTGAATATTATTTGGCCTCTAAATTCGATCTGCATCTAAATTTTATACATTTAGGGAATTTTAAATTTTTCGAAAATTATCGAAAATTTGCGTACCCCCCCCCCTGTACACTTTTTCGCAAATTTCAAACGCCCATTACTCTGCGAATATATATTCGATTGTCAAACGGATTGTCAATTTGAATATTATTTGGCCTCTAAATTCGATCTGCATCTAAATTTTATACATTTAGGGAATTTTAAATTTTTCGAAAATTATCGAAAATTTGCGTACCCCCCCCTGTACACTTTTTCGCAAATTTCAAACGCCCATTACTCTGCGAATATATATTCGATTGTCAAACGGATTGTCAATTTGAATATTATTTGGCCTCTAAATTCGATCTGCATCTAAATTTTATACATTTAGGGAATTTTAAATTTTTCGAAAATTATCGAAAATTTGCGTACCCCCCCCTGTACACTTTTTCGCAAATTTCAAACGCCCATTACTCTGCGAATATATATTCGATTGTCAAACGGATTGTCAATTTGAATATTATTTGGCCTCTAAATTCGATCTGCATCTAAATTTTATACATTTAGGGAATTTTAAATTTTTCGAAAATTATCGAAAATTTGCGTACCCCCCCTGTACACTTTTTCGCAAATTTCAAACGCCCATTACTCTGCGAATATATATTCGATTGTCAAACGGATTGTCAATTTGAATATTATTTGGCCTCTAAATTCGATCTGCATCTAAATTTTATACATTTAGGGAATTTTAAATTTTTCGAAAATTATCGAAAATTTGCGTACCCCCCCCCTGTACACTTTTTCGCAAATTTCAAACGCCCATTACTCTGCGAATATATATTCGATTGTCAAACGGATTGTCAATTTGAATATTATTTGGCCTCTAAATTCGATCTGCATCTAAATTTTATACATTTAGGGAATTTTAAAATTTTCGAAAATTATCGAAAATTTGCGTACCCCCCCCTGTACACTTTTTCGCAAATTTCAAACGCCCATTACTCTGCGAATATATATTCGATTGTCAAACGGATTGTCAATTTGAATATTATTTGGCCTCTAAATTCGATCTGCATCTAAATTTTATACATTTAGGGAATTTTAAATTTTTCGAAAATTATCGAAAATTTGCGTACCCCCCCTGTACACTTTTTCGCAAATTTCAAACGCCCATTACTCTGCGAATATATATTCGATTGTCAAACGGATTGTCAATTTGAATATTATTTGGCCTCTAAATTCGATCTGCATCTAAATTTTATACATTTAGGGAATTTTAAATTTTTCGAAAATTATCGAAAATTTGCGTACCCCCCCCCTGTACACTTTTTCGCAAATTTCAAACGCCCATTACTCTGCGAATATATATTCGATTGTCAAACGGATTGTCAATTTGAATATTATTTGGCCTCTAAATTCGATCTGCATCTAAATTTTATACATTTAGGGAATTTTAAATTTTTCGAAAATTATCGAAAATTTGCGTACCCCCCCCTGTACACTTTTTCGCAAATTTCAAACGCCCATTACTCTGCGAATATATATTCGATTGTCAAACGGATTGTCAATTTGAATATTATTTGGCCTCTAAATTCGATCTGCATCTAAATTTTATACATTTAGGGAATTTTAAATTTTTCGAAAATTATCGAAAATTTGCGTACCCCCCCTGTACACTTTTTCGCAAATTTCAAACGCCCATTACTCTGCGAATATATATTCGATTGTCAAACGGATTGTCAATTTGAATATTATTTGGCCTCTAAATTCGATCTGCATCTAAATTTTATACATTTAGGGAATTTTAAATTTTTCGAAAATTATCGAAAATTTGCGTACCCCCCTGTACACTTTTTCGCAAATTTCAAACGCCCATTACTCTGCGAATATATATTCGATTGTCAAACGGATTGTCAATTTGAATATTATTTGGCCTCTAAATTCGATCTGCATCTAAATTTTATACATTTAGGGAATTTTAAATTTTTCGAAAATTATCGAAAATTTGCGTACCCCCCCCCTGTACACTTTTTCGCAAATTTCAAACGCCCATTACTCTGCGAATATATATTCGATTGTCAAACGGATTGTCAATTTGAATATTATTTGGCCTCTAAATTCGATCTGCATCTAAATTTTATACATTTAGGGAATTTTAAATTTTTCGAAAATTATCGAAAATTTGCGTACCCCCCCCTGTACACTTTTTCGCAAATTTCAAACGCCCATTACTCTGCGAATATATATTCGATTGTCAAACGGATTGTCAATTTGAATATTATTTGGCCTCTAAATTCGATCTGCATCTAAATTTTATACATTTAGGGAATTCTTAAATTTTTCGAAAATTATCGAAAATTTGCGTACCCCCCCCTGTACACTTTTTCGCAAATTTCAAACGCCCATTACTCTGCGAATATATATTCGATTGTCAAACGGATTGTCAATTTGAATATTATTTGGCCTCTAAATTCGATCTGCATCTAAATTTTATACATTTAGGGAATTTTAAATTTTTCGAAAATTATCGATAATTTGCGTACCCCCCTGTACACTTTTTTCGCAAATTTCAAACGCCCATTACTCTGCGAATATATATTCGATTGTCAAACGGATTGTCAATTTGAATATTATTTGGCCTCTAAATTCGATCTGCATCTAAATTTTATACATTTAGGGAATTTAAAATTTTTCGAAAATTATCGAAAATTTGCGTACCCCCCCTGTACACTTTTTCGCAAATTTCAAACGCCCATTACTCTGCGAATATATATTCGATTGTCAAACGGATTGTCAATTTGAATATTATTTGGCCTCTAAATTCGATCTGCATCTAAATTTTATACATTTAGGGAATTTTAAATTTTTCGAAAATTATCGATAATTTGCGTACCCCCCCTGTACACTTTTTCGCAAATTTCAAACGCCCATTACTCTGCGAATATATATTCGATTGTCAAACGGATTGTCAATTTGAATATTATTTGGCCTCTAAATTCGATCTGCATCTAAATTTTATACATTTAGGGAATTTTAAATTTTTCGAAAATTATCGAAAATTTGCGTACCCCCCCTGTACACTTTTTCGCAAATTTCAAACGCCCATTACTCTGCGAATATATATTCGATTGTCAAACGGATTGTCAATTTGAATATTATTTGGCCTCTAAATTCGATCTGCATCTAAATTTTATACATTTAGGGAATTTTAAATTTTTCGAAAATTATCGATAATTTGCGTACCCCCCCCTGTACACTTTTTCGCAAATTTCAAACGCCCATTACTCTGCGAATATATATTCGATTGTCAAACGGATTGTCAATTTGAATATTATTTGGCCTCTAAATTCGATCTGCATCTAAATTTTATACATTTAGGGAATTTTAAATTTTTTTCGAAAATTATCGATAATTTGCGTACCCCCCTGTACACTTTTTCGCAAATTTCAAACGCCCATTACTCTGCGAATATATATTCGATTGTCAAACGGATTGTCAAATTTGAATATTATTTGGCCTCTAAATTCGATCTGCATCTAAATTTTTGACATTTAGGGAAAATTTTAAAATTCCCTAAAAAAATTTAGATGCAGATCGAATTTAGAGGCCAAATAATATTCAAATTGACAATCCGTTTGACAATCGAATATATATTCGCAGAGTAATGGGCGTTTGAAATTTGCGAAAAAGTGTACAGGGGGGGTACGCAAATTTTCGATAATTTTCGAAAAATTTAAAATTCCCTAAATGTATAAAAATTTAGATGCAGATCGAATTTAGAGGCCAAATAATATTCAAATTGACAATCCGTTTGACAATCGAATATATATTCGCAGAGTAATGGGCGTTTGAAATTTGCGAAAAAGTGTACAGGGGGGTACGCAAATTTTCGATAATTTTCGAAAAATTTAAAATTCCCTAAATGTATAAAAATTTAGATGCAGATCGAATTTAGAGGCCAAATAATATTCAAATTGACAATCCGTTTGACAATCGAATATATATTCGCAGAGTAATGGGCGTTTGAAATTTGCGAAAAAGTGTACAGGGGGGGGTACGCAAATTTTCGATAATTTTCGAAAAATTTAAAATTCCCTAAATGTATAAAATTTAGATGCAGATCGAATTTAGAGGCCAAATAATATTCAAATTGACAATCCGTTTGACAATCGAATATATATTCGCAGAGTAATGGGCGTTTGAAATTTGCGAAAAAGTGTACAGGGGGGTACGCAAATTTTCGATAATTTTCGAAAAATTTAAAATTCCCTAAATGTATAAAATTTAGATGCAGATCGAATTTAGAGGCCAAATAATATTCAAATTGACAATCCGTTTGACAATCGAATATATATTCGCAGAGTAATGGGCGTTTGAAATTTGCGAAAAAGTGTACAGGGGGGTACGCAAATTTTCGATAATTTTCGAAAAATTTAAAATTCCCTAAATGTATAAAATTTAGATGCAGATAATCGAATTTAGAGGCCAAATAATATTCAAATTGACAATCCGTTTGACAATCGAATATATATTCGCAGAGTAATGGGCGTTTGAAATTTGCGAAAAAGTGTACAGGGGGGGTACGCAAATTTTCGATAATTTTCGAAAAATTTAAAATTCCCTAAATGTATAAAATTTAGATGCAGATCGAATTTAGAGGCCAAATAATATTCAAATTGACAATCCGTTTGACAATCGAATATATATTCGCAGAGTAATGGGCGTTTGAAATTTGCGAAAAAGTGTACAGGGGGGTACGCAAATTTTCGATAATTTTCGAAAAATTTAAAATTCCCTAAATGTATAAAATTTAGATGCAGATCGAATTTAGAGGCCAAATAATATTCAAATTGACAATCCGTTTGACAATCGAATATATATTCGCAGAGTAATGGGCGTTTGAAATTTGCGAAAAAGTGTACAGGGGGGTACGCAAATTTTCGATAATTTTCGAAAAATTTAAAATTCCCTAAATGTATAAAATTTAGATGCAGATCGAATTTAGAGGCCAAATAATATTCAAATTGACAATCCGTTTGACAATCGAATATATATTCGCAGAGTAATGGGCGTTTGAAATTTGCGAAAAAGTGTACAGGGGGGGTACGCAAATTTTCGATAATTTTCGAAAAATTTAAAATTCCCTAAATGTATAAAATTTAGATGCAGATCGAATTTAGAGGCCAAATAATATTCAAATTGACAATCCGTTTGACAATCGAATATATATTCGCAGAGTAATGGGCGTTTGAAATTTGCGAAAAAGATAAAAGGGGGTACGCAAATTTTCGATAATTTTCGAAAAATTTAAAATTCCCTAAATGTATAAAATTTAGATGCAGATCGAATTTAGAGGCCAAATAATATTCAAATTGACAAACCGTTTGACAATCGAATATATATTCGCAAAGTAATGGGCGTTTGAAATTTGCGAAAAAGTGTAGGGGGGTACGCAATCATTTTCGATAATTTTCGAAAAATTTAAAATTCCCTAAATGTATAAAATTTAGATGCAGATCGAATTTAGAGGCCAAATAATATTCAAATTGACAATCCGTTTGACAATCGAATATATATTCGCAGAGTAATGGGCGTTTGAAATTTGCGAAAAAGTGTACAGGGGGGGGTACGCAAATTTTCGATAATTTTCGAAAAATTTAAAATTCCCTAAATGTATAAAATTTAGATGCAGATCGAATTTAGAGGCCAAATAATATTCAAATTGACAATCCGTTTGACAATCGAATATATATTCGCAGAGTAATGGGCGTTTGAAATTTGCGAAAAAGTGTACAGGGGGGGGTACGCAAATTTTCGATAATTTTCGAAAAATTTAAAATTCCCTAAATGTATAAAATTTAGATGCAGATCGAATTTAGAGGCCAAATAATATTCAAATTGACAATCCGTTTGACAATCGAATATATATTCGCAGAGTAATGGGCGTTTGAAATTTGCGAAAAAGTGTACAGGGGGGGTACGCAAATTTTCGATAATTTTCGAAAAATTTAAAATTCCCTAAATGTATAAAATTTAGATGCAGATCGAATTTAGAGGCCAAATAATATTCAAATTGACAATCCGTTTGACAATCGAATATATATTCGCAGAGTAATGGGCGTTTGAAATTTGCGAAAAAGTGTACAGGGGGGGGTACGCAAATTTTCGATAATTTTCGAAAAATTTAAAATTCCCTAAATGTATAAAATTTAGATGCAGATCGAATTTAGAGGCCAAATAAATAATATTCAAATTGACAATCCGTTTGACAATCGAATATATATTCGCAGAGTAATGGGCGTTTGAAATTTGCGAAAAAGTGTACAGGGGGGTACGCAAATTTTCGATAATTTTCGAAAAATTTAAAATTCCCTAAATGTATAAAATTTAGATGCAGATCGAATTTAGAGGCCAAATAATATTCAAATTGACAATCCGTTTGACAATCGAATATATATTCGCAGAGTAATGGGCGTTTGAAATTTGCGAAAAAGTGTACAGGGGGGTACGCAAATTTTCGATAATTTTCGAAAAATTTAAAATTCCCTAAATGTATAAAATTTAGATGCAGATCGAATTTAGAGGCCAAATAATATTCAAATTGACAATCCGTTTGACAATCGAATATATATTCGCAGAGTAATGGGCGTTTGAAATTTGCGAAAAAGTGTACAGGGGGGTACGCAAATTTTCGATAATTTTCGAAAAATTTAAAATTCCCTAAATGTATAAAATTTAGATGCAGATCGAATTTAGAGGCCAAATAATATTCAAATTGACAATCCGTTTGACAATCGAATATATATTCGCAGAGTAATGGGCGTTTGAAATTTGCGAAAAAGTGTACAGGGGGGGTACGCAAATTTTCGATAATTTTCGAAAAATTTAAAATTCCCTAAATGTATAAAATTTAGATGCAGATCGAATTTAGAGGCCAAATAATATTCAAATTGACAATCCGTTTGACAATCGAATATATATTCGCAGAGTAATGGGCGTTTGAAATTTGCGAAAAAGTGTACAGGGGGGGTACGCAAATTATTCGATAATTTTCGAAAAATTTAAAATTCCCTAAATGTATAAAATTTAGATGCAGATCGAATTTAGAGGCCAAATAATATTCAAATTGACAATCCGTTTGACAATCGAATATATATTCGCAGAGTAATGGGCGTTTGAAATTTGCGAAAAAGTGTACAGGGGGGTACGCAAATTTTCGATAATTTTCGAAAAATTTAAAATTCCCTAAATGTATAAAATTTAGATGCAGATCGAATTTAGAGGCCAAATAATATTCAAATTGACAATCCGTTTGACAATCGAATATATATTCGCAGAGTAATGGGCGTTTGAAATTTGCGAAAAAGTGTACAGGGGGGGGTACGCAAATTTTCGATAATTTTCGAAAAATTTAAAATTCCCTAAATGTATAAAATTTAGATGCAGATCGAATTTAGAGGCCAAATAATATTCAAATTGACAATCCGTTTGACAATCGAATATATATTCGCAGAGTAATGGGCGTTTGAAATTTGCGAAAAAGTGTACAGGGGGGTACGCAAATTTTCGATAATTTTCGAAAAATTTAAAATTCCCTAAATGTATAAAATTTAGATGCAGATCGAATTTAGAGGCCAAATAATATTCAAATTGACAATCCGTTTGACAATCGAATATATATTCGCAGAGTAATGGGCGTTTGAAATTTGCGAAAAAGTGTACAGGGGGGTACGCAAATTTTCGATAATTTTCGAAAAATTTAAAATTCCCTAAATGTATAAAATTTAGATGCAGATCGAATTTAGAGGCCAAATAATATTCAAATTGACAATCCGTTTGACAATCGAATATATATTCGCAGAGTAATGGGCGTTTGAAATTTGCGAAAAAGTGTACAGGGGGGTACGCAAATTTTCGATAATTTTCGAAAAATTTAAAATTCCCTAAATGTATAAAATTTAGATGCAGATCGAATTTAGAGGCCAAATAATATTCAAATTGACAATCCGTTTGACAATCGAATATATATTCGCAGAGTAATGGGCGTTTGAAATTTGCGAAAAAGTGTACAGGGGGGTACGCAAATTTTCGATAATTTTCGAAAAATTTAAAATTCCCTAAATGTATAAAATTTAGATGCAGATCGAATTTAGAGGCCAAATAATATTCAAATTGACAATCCGTTTGACAATCGAATATATATTCGCAGAGTAATGGGCGTTTGAAATTTGCGAAAAAGTGTACAGGGGGGGGTACGCAAATTTTCGATAATTTTCGAAAAATTTAAAATTCCCTAAATGTATAAAATTTAGATGCAGATCGAATTTAGAGGCCAAATAATATTCAAATTGACAATCCGTTTGACAATCGAATATATATTCGCAGAGTAATGGGCGTTTGAAATTTGCGAAAAAGTTTAAGGGGGCGCAAATTTCATAATTTTCGAAAAATTTAAAATTCCCTAAATGTATAAAATTTAGATGCAGATCGAATTTAGAGGCCAAATAATATTCAAATTGACAATCCGTTTGACAATCGAATATATATTCGCAGAGTAATGGGCGTTTCGAAATTTGCGAAAAAGTGTGGGGGGTACGCAAATTTTCGATAATTTTCAAAAATTTAAAATTCCCTAAATGTATAAAATTTAGATGCAGATCGAATTTAGAGGCCAAATAATATTCAAATTGACAATCCGTTTGACAATCGAATATATATTCGCAGAGTAATGGGCGTTTGAAATTTGCGAAAAAGTGTACAGGGGGGGGTACGCAAATTTTCGATAATTTTCGAAAAATTTAAAATTCCCTAAATGTATAAAATTTAGATGCAGATCGAATTTAGAGGCCAAATAATATTCAAATTGACAATCCGTTTGACAATCGAATATATATTCGCAGAGTAATGGGCGTTTGAAATTTGCGAAAAAGTGTACAGGGGGGTACGCAAATTTTCGATAATTTTCGAAAAATTTTAAAATTCCCTAAATGTATAAAATTTAGATGCAGATCGAATTTAGAGGCCAAATAATATTCAAATTGACAATCCGTTTGACAATCGAATATATATTCGCAGAGTAATGGGCGTTTGAAATTTGCGAAAAAGTGTACAGGGGGGGTACGCAAATTTTCGATAATTTTCGAAAAATTTAAAATTCCCTAAATGTATAAAATTTAGATGCAGATCGAATTTAGAGGCCAAATAATATTCAAATTGACAATCCGTTTGACAATCGAATATATATTCGCAGAGTAATGGGCGTTTGAAATTTGCGAAAAAGTGTACAGGGGGGTACGCAAATTTTCGATAATTTTCGAAAAATTTAAAATTCCCTAAATGTATAAAATTTAGATGCAGATCGAATTTAGAGGCCAAATAATATTCAAATTGACAATCCGTTTGACAATCGAATATATATTCGCAGAGTAATGGGCGTTTGAAATTTGCGAAAAAGTGAGGCGAATTTGAAATTTCGAAAAAAATGTAGACAGAGAAAGAGGAAATACGATTCAAATTTTCGACAAATTTGAAATCGAAAAGAAAGAAAATTTCGAAAAATAAAAGAAAAAAAAATTTAAAATTCCCTAAATGTATAAAATTTAGATGCAGATCGAATTTAGAGGCCAAATAATATTCAAATTGACAATCCGTTTGACAATCGAATATATATTCGCAGAGTAATGGGCGTTTGAAATTTGCGAAAAAGTGTACAGGGGGGTACGCAAATTTTCGATAATTTTCGAAAAATTTAAAATTCCCTAAATGTATAAAATTTAGATGCAGATCGAATTTAGAGGCCAAATAATATTCAAATTGACAATCCGTTTGACAATCGAATATATATTCGCAGAGTAATGGGCGTTTGAAATTTGCGAAAAAGTGTACAGGGGGGTACGCAAATTTTCGATAATTTTCGAAAAATTTAAAATTCCCTAAATGTATAAAATTTAGATGCAGATCGAATTTAGAGGCCAAATAATATTCAAATTGACAATCCGTTTGACAATCGAATATATATTCGCAGAGTAATGGGCGTTTGAAATTTGCGAAAAAGTGTACAGGGGGGGTACGCAAATTTTCGATAATTTTCGAAAAATTTAAAATTCCCTAAATGTATAAAATTTAGATGCAGATCGAATTTAGAGGCCAAATAATATTCAAATTGACAATCCGTTTGACAATCGAATATATATTCGCAGAGTAATGGGCGTTTGAAATTTGCGAAAAAAGTGTACAGGGGGGTACGCAAATTTTCGATAATTTTCGAAAAATTTAAAATTCCCTAAATGTATAAAATTTAGATGCAGATCGAATTTAGAGGCCAAATAATATTCAAATTGACAATCCGTTTGACAATCGAATATATATTCGCAGAGTAATGGGCGTTTGAAATTTGCGAAAAAGTGTACAGGGGGGGTACGCAAATTTTCGATAATTTTCGAAAAATTTAAAATTCCCTAAATGTATAAAATTTAGATGCAGATCGAATTTAGAGGCCAAATAATATTCAAATTGACAATCCGTTTGACAATCGAATATATATTCGCAGAGTAATGGGCGTTTGAAATTTGCGAAAAAGTGTACAGGGGGGTACGCAAATTTTCGATAATTTTCGAAAAATTTAAAATTCCCTAAATGTATAAAATTTAGATGCAGATCGAATTTAGAGGCCAAATAATATTCAAATTGACAATCCGTTTGACAATCGAATATATATTCGCAGAGTAATGGGCGTTTGAAATTTGCGAAAAAAGTGTACAGGGGGGTACGCAAATTTTCGATAATTTTCGAAAAATTTAAAATTCCCTAAATGTATAAAATTTAGATGCAGATCGAATTTAGAGGCCAAATAATATTCAAATTGACAATCCGTTTGACAATCGAATATATATTCGCAGAGTAATGGGCGTTTGAAATTTGCGAAAAAGTGTACAGGGGGGGGTACGCAAATTTTCGATAATTTTCGAAAAATTTAAAAATTCCCTAAATGTATAAAATTTAGATGCAGATCGAATTTAGAGGCCAAATAATATTCAAATTGACAATCCGTTTGACAATCGAATATATATTCGCAGAGTAATGGGCGTTTGAAATTTGCGAAAAAGTGTACAGGGGGGTACGCAAATTTTCGATAATTTTCGAAAAATTTAAAATTCCCTAAATGTATAAAATTTAGATGCAGATCGAATTTAGAGGCCAAATAATATTCAAATTGACAATCCGTTTGACAATCGAATATATATTCGCAGAGTAATGGGCGTTTGAAATTTGCGAAAAAGTGTACAGGGGGGGTACGCAAATTTTCGATAATTTTCGAAAAATTTAAAATTCCCTAAATGTATAAAATTTAGATGCAGATCGAATTTAGAGGCCAAATAATATTCAAATTGACAATCCGTTTGACAATCGAATATATATTCGCAGAGTAATGGGCGTTTGAAATTTGCGAAAAAGTGTACAGGGGGGGGTACGCAAATTTTCGATAATTTTCGAAAAATTTAAAATTCCCTAAATGTATAAAATTTAGATGCAGATCGAATTTAGAGGCCAAATAATATTCAAATTGACAATCCGTTTGACAATCGAATATATATTCGCAGAGTAATGGGCGTTTGAAATTTGCGAAAAAGTGTACAGGGGGGTACGCAAATTTTCGATAATTTTCGAAAAATTTAAAATTCCCTAAATGTATAAAATTTAGATGCAGATCGAATTTAGAGGCCAAATAATATTCAAATTGACAATCCGTTTGACAATCGAATATATATTCGCAGAGTAATGGGCGTTTGAAATTTGCGAAAAAAAATGTACAGGGGGGTACGCAAATTTTCGATAATTTTCGAAAAATTTAAAATTCCCTAAATGTATAAAATTTAGATGCAGATCGAATTTAGAGGCCAAATAATATTCAAATTGACAATCCGTTTGACAATCGAATATATATTCGCAGAGTAATGGGCGTTTGAAATTTGCGAAAAAGTGTACAGGGGGGTACGCAAATTTTCGATAATTTTCGAAAAATTTAAAATTCCCTAAATGTATAAAATTTAGATGCAGATCGAATTTAGAGGCCAAATAATATTCAAATTGACAATCCGTTTGACAATCGAATATATATTCGCAGAGTAATGGGCGTTTGAAATTTGCGAAAAAGTGTACAGGGGGGGTACGCAAATTTTCGATAATTTTCGAAAAATTTAAAATTCCCTAAATGTATAAAATTTAGATGCAGATCGAATTTAGAGGCCAAATAATATTCAAATTGACAATCCGTTTGACAATCGAATATATATTCGCAGAGTAATGGGCGTTTGAAATTTGCGAAAAAGTGTACAGGGGGGTACGCAAATTTTCGATAATTTTCGAAAAATTTAAAATTCCCTAAATGTATAAAATTTAGATGCAGATCGAATTTAGAGGCCAAATAATATTCAAATTGACAATCCGTTTGACAATCGAATATATATTCGCAGAGTAATGGGCGTTTGAAATTTGCGAAAAAGTGTACAGGGGGGGTACGCAAATTTTCGATAATTTTCGAAAAATTTAAAATTCCCTAAATGTATAAAATTTAGATGCAGATCGAATTTAGAGGCCAAATAATATTCAAATTGACAATCCGTTTGACAATCGAATATATATTCGCAGAGTAATGGGCGTTTGAAATTTGCGAAAAAGTGTACAGGGGGGTACGCAAATTTTCGATAATTTTCGAAAAATTTAAAATTCCCTAAATGTATAAAATTTAGATGCAGATCGAATTTAGAGGCCAAATAATATTCAAATTGACAATCCGTTTGACAATCGAATATATATTCGCAGAGTAATGGGCGTTTGAAATTTGCGAAAAAGTGTACAGGGGGGGTACGCAAATTTTCGATAATTTTCGAAAAATTTAAAATTCCCTAAATGTATAAAATTTAGATGCAGATCGAATTTAGAGGCCAAATAATATTCAAATTGACAATCCGTTTGACAATCGAATATATATTCGCAGAGTAATGGGCGTTTGAAATTTGCGAAAAAGTGTACAGGGGGGTACGCAAATTTTCGATAATTTTCGAAAAATTTAAAATTCCCTAAATGTATAAAATTTAGATGCAGATCGAATTTAGAGGCCAAATAATATTCAAATTGACAATCCGTTTGACAATCGAATATATATTCGCAGAGTAATGGGCGTTTGAAATTTGCGAAAAAGTGTACAGGGGGGTACGCAAATTTTCGATAATTTTCGAAAAATTTAAAATTCCCTAAATGTATAAAATTTAGATGCAGATCGAATTTAGAGGCCAAATAATATTCAAATTGACAATCCGTTTGACAATCGAATATATATTCGCAGAGTAATGGGCGTTTGAAATTTGCGAAAAAGTGTACAGGGGGGTACGCAAATTTTCGATAATTTTCGAAAAATTTAAAATTCCCTAAATGTATAAAATTTAGATGCAGATCGAATTTAGAGGCCAAATAATATTCAAATTGACAATCCGTTTGACAATCGAATATATATTCGCAGAGTAATGGGCGTTTGAAATTTGCGAAAAAGTGTACAGGGGGGTACGCAAATTTTCGATAATTTTCGAAAAATTTAAAATTCCCTAAATGTATAAAATTTAGATGCAGATCGAATTTAGAGGCCAAATAATATTCAAATTGACAATCCGTTTGACAATCGAATATATATTCGCAGAGTAATGGGCGTTTGAAATTTGCGAAAAAGTGTACAGGGGGGGTACGCAAATTTTCGATAATTTTCGAAAAATTTAAAATTCCCTAAATGTATAAAATTTAGATGCAGATCGAATTTAGAGGCCAAATAATATTCAAATTGACAATCCGTTTGACAATCGAATATATATTCGCAGAGTAATGGGCGTTTGAAATTTGCGAAAAAGTGTACAGGGGGGTACGCAAATTTTCGATAATTTTCGAAAAATTTAAAATTCCCTAAATGTATAAAATTTAGATGCAGATCGAATTTAGAGGCCAAATAATATTCAAATTGACAATCCGTTTGACAATCGAATATATATTCGCAGAGTAATGGGCGTTTGAAATTTGCGAAAAAAGTGTACAGGGGGGTACGCAAATTTTCGATAATTTTCGAAAAATTTAAAATTCCCTAAATGTATAAAATTTAGATGCAGATCGAATTTAGAGGCCAAATAATATTCAAATTGACAATCCGTTTGACAATCGAATATATATTCGCAGAGTAATGGGCGTTTGAAATTTGCGAAAAAGTGTACAGGGGGGGGTACGCAAATTTTCGATAATTTTCGAAAAATTTAAAATTCCCTAAATGTATAAAATTTAGATGCAGATCGAATTTAGAGGCCAAATAATATTCAAATTGACAATCCGTTTGACAATCGAATATATATTCGCAGAGTAATGGGCGTTTGAAATTTGCGAAAAAGTGTACAGGGGGGTACGCAAATTTTCGATAATTTTCGAAAAATTTAAAATTCCCTAAATGTATAAAATTTAGATGCAGATCGAATTTAGAGGCCAAATAATATTCAAATTGACAATCCGTTTGACAATCGAATATATATTCGCAGAGTAATGGGCGTTTGAAATTTGCGAAAAAGTGTACAGGGGGGTACGCAAATTTTCGATAATTTTCGAAAAATTTAAAATTCCCTAAATGTATAAAATTTAGATGCAGATCGAATTTAGAGGCCAAATAATATTCAAATTGACAATCCGTTTGACAATCGAATATATATTCGCAGAGTAATGGGCGTTTGAAATTTGCGAAAAAGTGTACAGGGGGGTACGCAAATTTTCGATAATTTTCGAAAAAATTTAAAATTCCCTAAATGTATAAAATTTAGATGCAGATCGAATTTAGAGGCCAAATAATATTCAAATTGACAATCCGTTTGACAATCGAATATATATTCGCAGAGTAATGGGCGTTTGAAATTTGCGAAAAAGTGTACAGGGGGGTACGCAAATTTTCGATAATTTTCGAAAAATTTAAAATTCCCTAAATGTATAAAATTTAGATGCAGATCGAATTTAGAGGCCAAATAATATTCAAATTGACAATCCGTTTGACAATCGAATATATATTCGCAGAGTAATGGGCGTTTGAAATTTGCGAAAAAGTGTACAGGGGGGTACGCAAATTTTCGATAATTTTCGAAAAATTTAAAATTCCCTAAATGTATAAAATTTAGATGCAGATCGAATTTAGAGGCCAAATAATATTCAAATTGACAATCCGTTTGACAATCGAATATATATTCGCAGAGTAATGGGCGTTTGAAATTTGCGAAAAAAGTGTACAGGGGGGGTACGCAAATTTTCGATAATTTTCGAAAAATTTAAAATTCCCTAAATGTATAAAATTTAGATGCAGATCGAATTTAGAGGCCAAATAATATTCAAATTGACAATCCGTTTGACAATCGAATATATATTCGCAGAGTAATGGGCGTTTGAAATTTGCGAAAAAGTGTACAGGGGGGTACGCAAATTTTCGATAATTTTCGAAAAATTTAAAATTCCCTAAATGTATAAAATTTAGATGCAGATCGAATTTAGAGGCCAAATAATATTCAAATTGACAATCCGTTTGACAATCGAATATATATTCGCAGAGTAATGGGCGTTTGAAATTTGCGAAAAAGTGTACAGGGGGGGTACGCAAATTTTCGATAATTTTCGAAAATTTTAAAATTCCCTAAATGTATAAAATTTAGATGCAGATCGAATTTAGAGGCCAAATAATATTCAAATTGACAATCCGTTTGACAATCGAATATATATTCGCAGAGTAATGGGCGTTTGAAATTTGCGAAAAAGTGTACAGGGGGGGTACGCAAATTTTCGATAATTTTCGAAAAATTTAAAATTCCCTAAATGTATAAAATTTAGATGCAGATCGAATTTAGAGGCCAAATAATATTCAAATTGACAATCCGTTTGACAATCGAATATATATTCGCAGAGTAATGGGCGTTTGAAATTTGCGAAAAAGTGTACAGGGGGGGTACGCAAATTTTCGATAATTTTCGAAAAATTTAAAATTCCCTAAATGTATAAAATTTAGATGCAGATCGAATTTAGAGGCCAAATAATATTCAAATTGACAATCCGTTTGACAATCGAATATATATTCGCAGAGTAATGGGCGTTTGAAATTTGCGAAAAAGTGTACAGGGGGGGGTACGCAAATTTTCGATAATTTTCGAAAAATTTAAAATTCCCTAAATGTATAAAATTTAGATGCAGATCGAATTTAGAGGCCAAATAATATTCAAATTGACAATCCGTTTGACAATCGAATATATATTCGCAGAGTAATGGGCGTTTGAAATTTGCGAAAAAGTGTACAGGGGGGTACGCAAATTTTCGATAATTTTCGAAAAATTTAAAATTCCCTAAATGTATAAAAATTTAGATGCAGATCGAATTTAGAGGCCAAATAATATTCAAATTGACAATCCGTTTGACAATCGAATATATATTCGCAGAGTAATGGGCGTTTGAAATTTGCGAAAAAGTGTAAAGTGTACAGGGGGGTACGCAAATTTTCGATAATTTTCGAAAAATTTAAAATTCCCTAAATGTATAAAATTTAGATGCAGATCGAATTTAGAGGCCAAATAATATTCAAATTGACAATCCGTTTGACAATCGAATATATATTCGCAGAGTAATGGGCGTTTGAAATTTGCGAAAAAGTGTACAGGGGGGGGTACGCAAATTTTCGATAATTTTCGAAAAATTTAAAATTCCCTAAATGTATAAAATTTAGATGCAGATCGAATTTAGAGGCCAAATAATATTCAAATTGACAATCCGTTTGACAATCGAATATATATTCGCAGAGTAATGGGCGTTTGAAATTTGCGAAAAAGTGTACAGGGGGGTACGCAAATTTTCGATAATTTTCGAAAAATTTAAAATTCCCTAAATGTATAAAATTTAGATGCAGATCGAATTTAGAGGCCAAATAATATTCAAATTGACAATCCGTTTGACAATCGAATATATATTCGCAGAGTAATGGGCGTTTGAAATTTGCGAAAAAGTGTACAGGGGGGGTACGCAAATTTTCGATAATTTTCGAAAAATTTAAAATTCCCTAAATGTATAAAATTTAGATGCAGATCGAATTTAGAGGCCAAATAATATTCAAATTGACAATCCGTTTGACAATCGAATATATATTCGCAGAGTAATGGGCGTTTGAAATTTGCGAAAAAAGTGTACAGGGGGGGACGCAAATTTTCGATAATTTTCGAAAAATTTAAAATTCCCTAAATGTATAAAATTTAGATGCAGATCGAATTTAGAGGCCAAATAATATTCAAATTGACAATCCGTTTGACAATCGAATATATATTCGCAGAGTAATGGGCGTTTGAAATTTGCGAAAAAGTGTACAGGGGGGGTACGCAAATTTTCGATAATTTTCGAAAAATTTAAAATTCCCTAAATGTATAAAATTTAGATGCAGATCGAATTTAGAGGCCAAATAATATTCAAATTGACAATCCGTTTGACAATCGAATATATATTCGCAGAGTAATGGGCGTTTGAAATTTGCGAAAAAGTGTACAGGGGGGTACGCAAATTTTCGATAATTTTCGAAAAATTTAAAATTCCCTAAATGAGTATAAAATTTAGATGCAGATCGAATTTAGAGGCCAAATAATATTCAAATTGACAATCCGTTTGACAATCGAATATATATTCGCAGAGTAATGGGCGTTTGAAATTTGCGAAAAAGGTACAGGGGGGGGTACGCAAATTTTCGATAATTTTCGAAAAATTTAAAATTCCCTAAATGTATAAAATTTAGATGCAGATCGAATTTAGAGGCCAAATAATATTCAAATTGACAATCCGTTTGACAATCGAATATATATTCGCAGAGTAATGGGCGTTTGAAATTTGCGAAAAAAGTGTACAGGGGGGTACGCAAATTTTCGATAATTTTCGAAAAATTTAAAATTCCCTAAATGTATAAAATTTAGATGCAGATCGAATTTAGAGGCCAAATAATATTCAAATTGACAATCCGTTTGACAATCGAATATATATTCGCAGAGTAATGGGCGTTTGAAATTTGCGAAAAAGTGTACAGGGGGGGTACGCAAATTTTCGATAATTTTCGAAAAATTTAAAATTCCTAAATGTAAATTTTCGATAATGCAGATGCAGATCTTATTTAGAGGCCAAATAATATTCGATCTGCATCTAAATTTTATACATTTAGGGAATTTTAAATTTTTCGAAAATTATCGAAAATTTGCGTAAAAATATTCCCCCCAAGATATATATTCGCACTACAAATTTCAAAACCATTTCGCAAAAATTCAAACGCCCATTACTCTGCGAATATATATTCGATTGTCAAACGGATTTAACAAATATATTCGATTGTCAAACGGATTGTCAATTTGAATATTATTTGGCCTCTAAATTCGATCTGCATCTAAATTTTATACATTTAGGGAATTTTAAATTTTTCGAAAATTATCGATAATTTGCGTACCCCCCTGTACACTTTTTCGCAAATTTCAAACGCCCATTACTCTGCGAATATATATTCGATTGTCAAACGGATTGTCAATTTGAATATTATTTGGCCTCTAAATTCGATCTGCATCTAAATTTTATACATTTAGGGAATTTTAAATTTTTCGAAAATTATCGATAATTTGCGTACCCCCCCCTGTACACTTTTTCGCAAATTTCAAACGCCCATTACTCTGCGAATATATATTCGATTGTCAAACGGATTGTCAATTTGAATATTATTTGGCCTCTAAATTCGATCTGCATCTAAATTTTATACATTTAGGGAATTTTAAATTTTTCGAAAATTATCGATAATTTGCGTACCCCCCCTGTACACTTTTTTCGCAAATTTCAAACGCCCATTACTCTGCGAATATATATTCGATTGTCAAACGGATTGTCAATTTGAATATTATTTGGCCTCTAAATTCGATCTGCATCTAAATTTTATACATTTAGGAAATTTTAAATTTTTCGAAAATTATCGATAATTTGCGTACCCCCCCCTGTACACTTTTTCGCAAATTTCAAACGCCCATTACTCTGCGAATATATATTCGATTGTCAAACGGATTGTCAATTTGAATATTATTTGGCCTCTAAATTCGATCTGCATCTAAATTTTATACATTTAGGGAATTTTAAATTTTTCGAAAATTATCGATAATTTGCGTACCCCCCCCTGTACACTTTTTCGCAAATTTCAAACGCCCATTACTCTGCGAATATATATTCGATTGTCAAACGGATTGTCAATTTGAATATTATTTGGCCTCTAAATTCGATCTGCATCTAAATTTTATACATTTAGGGAATTTTAAATTTTTCGAAAATTATCGATAATTTGCGTACCCCCCCCTGTACACTTTTTCGCAAATTTCAAACGCCCATTACTCTGCGAATATATATTCGATTGTCAAACGGATTGTCAATTTGAATATTATTTGGCCTCTAAATTCGATCTGCATCTAAATTTTATACATTTAGGGAATTTTAAATTTTTCGAAAATTATCGATAATTTGCGTAATTTCAAACGCCCATTACTCTGCGAATAATATCGATGTCAAACGGATAAAGCAAATAATCGTACACTTTTTTTTCGCAAATTTCAAACGCCCATTACTCTGCGAATATATATTCGATTGTCAAACGGATTGTCAATTTGAATATTATTTGGCCTCTAAATTCGATCTGCATCTAAATTTTATACATTTAGGGAATTTTAAATTTTTCGAAAATTATCGATAATTTGCGTACCCCCCCCTGTACACTTTTTCGCAAATTTCAAACGCCCATTACTCTGCGAATATATATTCGATTGTCAAACGGATTGTCAATTTGAATATTATTTGGCCTCTAAATTCGATCTGCATCTAAATTTTATACATTTAGGGAATTTTAAATTTTTCGAAAATTATCGATAATTTGCGTACCCCCCTGTACACTTTTTCGCAAATTTCAAACGCCCATTACTCTGCGAATATATATTCGATTGTCAAACGGATTGTCAATTTGAATATTATTTGGCCTCTAAATTCGATCTGCATCTAAATTTTATACATTTAGGGAATTTTAAATTTTTCGAAAATTATCGATAATTTGCGTACCCCCCCTGTACACTTTTTCGCAAATTTCAAACGCCCATTACTCTGCGAATATATATTCGATTGTCAAACGGATTGTCAATTTGAATATTATTTGGCCTCTAAATTCGATCTGCATCTAAATTTTATACATTTAGGGAATTTTAAATTTTTCGAAAATTATCGATAATTTGCGTACCCCCTGTACACTTTTTCGCAAATTTCAAACGCCCATTACTCTGCGAATATATATTCGATTGTCAAACGGATTGTCAATTTGAATATTATTTGGCCTCTAAATTCGATCTGCATCTAAATTTTATACATTTAGGGAATTTGAAAAATTTTTTCGAAAATTATCGAAAATTTGCGTACCCCCCTGTACACTTTTTTGACAAATGTCAAACGCCCATTACTCTGCGAATATATAATCGATTGTCAAACGGATTGTCAATTTGAATATTATTTGGCCTCTAAATTCGATCTGCATCTAAATTTTATACATTTAGGGAATTTTAAATTTTTTGATAATTATCGATAATTTGCACTGTACACTTTTTCGCCAATTTCAAACTCCTCTTTCGAAAAATAATCGATTTTAAAGCGGATTGTCAATTTGAATATTGTTTGCCCTCTAAATTCATTCTATATTTACATTTTTACATTTAGGTAATTTTAAATTCCATTATAAAATTCCATTTATAAAAAAATAAGTAAATCACATTGCCTTGCTGTCTTTTAAGTCTTAAATAAAAATAAACAAAAAATAATAGTTAATATAAAAAAGTTGAAGAGTAAATACACTTGCAGGCGTATCACATGGAGTTGACTCAGATAATATGATCTGCAAGCGTATAGAATAAAAATAAGCATCATAGAATATACCTGGGGAAATAATCGGCCGGTGTTATGACAAAGGTTCCTGTAGGATCTGCTGGGAAAAGTTTTCCAATCCGAGCAGGCACTGGTTGGATCACCCGTTAAGTACGTATACGAATTCGCCAGATTGATAAAGTCATAATGACAGGTCATAATATAGCAAAAACTAAGCCAAATAGTTAATAGAAGTATATGAAGAAGGAAATGAAGTATTTGGATTACCCCGGCTTATCATCGAGCTGGCAACCAGTTGCTGCAACAAAACCGCAGCCCACCCGAGAGACTCGATCGTTCACAAGCATTGTGAATTGCCCCACACTCATGTCCCTAAGTAAATGAGCTCATGAAGTTCATTATCATCATCAAAACCATGGTAAGCAAAATGAACATACTCTGGTACACGGAAACTGCTAATCAGTCTATCGGGATCTTCAACCTCCATATATGTCTCAAACATAAACCTGATCGTGTGATCCAATATATCGGCAAGAAGTCGACGTTGCTTAAACGGTCTCACAATACCAATGCATTCTCCCGTATGGGGAAATCGTAAGACAGAACGACATGCCGAATGCCTAAACGAGACGGATTTGGCGTGTAAACGTGCCGTGTACGCGAGTTCCAAGTCCCAGATAAGTTCACGCATGCGAGAGGCCGGCTTGAATGTCTTGTTGTACAGCGTAGTTAAATATCCGCCAGCGACTTCATTGCGATATTTATTGTAATAGGATAAAATAATTTTACGAAATTTCAACGTATCCGGTATAGTGCCAATGTACTTCGTCCTGTTCAGATACGGCTCCTATTGGGAATCCAAATCTCATAAGCAGCTGCAGAATAACGAACAATCGAAGTACATACTTGTTCCTCACAGACAAAGTGCTTCAGGCCTTTGGCATTGCAGATGTGCGACGAGTTGGAGCAATAGTTGTAGGCGCTGCCAAGTTGCTGGCCCAGCTGCAGGAGCAGCAGCAGGCGCATCAACTGCATCAACAGCAGCAGCCGCATTTAACAATAATTAACTTAAAATTTAAAAAAACAAAAAGCTTAACAATTATTAAAATTTTGAAACACAATTCAAAGACATTTTCATTTAATTTGTTGTATATTTTTCTTTTCAATTTAATTTTATGAAAATTCAAAGTTCTTTTAATTTATATATCATTATTATTATTATTATTATTATTATTTATTGCTGGGATTTGTAGGAAGAGTGTTTGCCTATAAATTCAGTAGGTTATGCTTTGTTTTTTTTTTTTATTTAAATATTATTATGCAATATATAATTTGTATGTAAATTGTTTTAAACTTTTCATCTTTATTTAGTATTAGTATTAGTATAAGTATTAGTTTATTAGCAAAGTTGTTGAAAATCGAATCTTTAACTGTTTGATTGCATTGGTTTTGTTTTCGGTATTCGGTTTTCGTTTTTTTTTTTTTTCATTTTGTTTATGCAAATAAGTTCAATAAATTAACAACAAATGAAGCAAACAACAATTTAAACAAAATGTACAACATTCATTGTGTTCATCTTGTTTAAGTTAAGTTTATATAAAAAAATATTCTGCTTATTTTTATATTATCTATTTAATCATTCAAGTTGCAACAACAATAACAAACAAATTAAGGTTTTTTTCGTTCTTTTAGTCAGCGTTTCATAGCGTTGGGCGTTGGGTGTGTATGCGTGTGTGTGGCATGGTGGGCGGGGCAAAAAAGTAAAGAAAATAAAATCGCTGTGGCATTACAAGTACTTATATACATTATAGAAAGAGTGTATTTGTGCATCTACATTGTATGCATTTAGTTTAGTTTAGTAGCTGTCTCTCACTCGTATTGTGTGTCTTAATATGTGTATTAAGAAGCTGCTAATAAAATATATGTTTAAAAATTGTCAGTACTACTTTGAATTTGTTTACGCTTTGTTTTTCTTTTTCCCCCCATTTCCATTGGATTAGCTCGATCTTTACGCTCAAGTTGAATTGTATGTTGTATGCTTGTAGTAAAGGTATTTATGAAAAATTATCAACTATTTATGTATATATATAATAATAAATATATACTTTGTTGCCTTTCCATTATATCATGTATATAAGTATTATAAATGTAACCACAAAATGTACAAAGTGTATTTTCCAGCGCTCAAATATATTCATCGCTATTATTATTATTACTATTATTAACTCTTCTTCTTCATTCGTTATTAACTAATTAGTAACACATACATACATACGTCTTATACCAGGTGTAGGCACATCATTTGCAACAAAAGCGACGCCCACAACAAATGGAAACAAGTCTACAATCTAATTAAAGCATTTTGTGTACACGATTCTAACAGAAACTTGAACTTAAACTAAACTTAGTAATATTACTAACATATGTAACTAGTTTATATGTATATATATATATATATATATATCAATTTAGGTATGTATGTATGTATGTACAAATGCAGGTATTAGAGGGGAGAACAGGCGGGGAGCGCTCGAAATCGTAGAGACTATAAGACTAGAGAACCTTCTATATAAACACATGCACACAGTTCTAATGACAATTTTCGTATAAAAAATAGATATCTATATACATATAATAGATATATATACTATATATTATACGTATATATATATATATATATATATATATATAGATGTAAATAGATGTACACGTATATCCAACTCTATACTGTGTTCATATCACGTAGAGTACAGTTTTATCTATTAATATATATGTATGTGCATAATTTTGGGTACTAGACGCAGGTGGATGAGGCATGTTGCGATACATTCGCAGCTGCCTCCAGATTGAAATCCTTGCTGTGACAGCACATGCCGCAGACTCGTTTTGTATCCGGATTGAGAAACGTGCAGGAGCGACAACTCCATTCATTTGGACTCGTTACAATCAATTGTGTGGACACCGGAGGCGGTTTCTTGGCCACAGTGCCTGTTGCGCTATTCCGAGTGCGTCCCGTTGTTGTTCTGGCATTGGAGCCACTTGCTCGATTATCAATGGTGGCTGTCTTCAAAGCGGACTTGACTTTCTTAATACCCGCACTGCTGCTGTTGGGTGCTGGCGTTGGTGGCGGTGCTTGAACCACACGCACCTCTCGTTTCTTCTCCAGCGATCGGGACTTTTCCACATTTGCCGGTTGAGTGTGCGTTTCGGGGCGTCGCTTATCGACGCTAGCTGCTTTCTGTGTCAATCCTCCGTTGGCCAATGTCAATGAGTCCAAATCCAAACTCTGCACCAGCAAATCCTCACGATCCCCCAGATCCTTTGAGTAGCCATTAAGTTCGAGATTTTTAAACACATAGTTCCACGACTCAAAACTGCCGACACCCTCCTGCACTTTGGGTATAAGAGGCGGCGATGCGCTGTTCAGCATTGCAGAGTCATCCAAACTGGTTGATTCATAGCTTGTTGTATCGGATATAGTCATATCACGCTCACGCACTCGCTCCCTCTCCCTGTCCCTGTCACGCACATGATGACGACCATCTGCTGCTGCGCCAGCTGTCAGACTAATACGTTCCCTCAATTCCTTGTGCGTCCCTTTGCGATTATTGTCCATGGGATCCTGCAAAGCATTAAATAGTTAAACAACGAAATAATCAAGCATTCCCAATGTTACAGTTACCACTAATTGATCTCGATGCCGATGCTGCCAGTTGGCAGCTTCCAGCGTTGAAGGTTCTCCCGTTTCGAGCTGTGCGCGAATTCGGCTACTCTTGGGCACAGGCCGAGCATAGACGTACATATCCTGCGGAGTTGACTGTGGCAGAGTTGTGGGCAAATCGTAGCCAGCATAAGCCACTGGAACTGCATCCCGCGATGGCGCATACACGGCGATGTTCATGCTGTGCTTTACTCCCTGGCTGCGTGGCATGTTCAACGCCCCGCGTCGCGGCTCGTAGAGACGCGGATCGTTAAAATCGTGCTGCATCAACTGTGCCCGCTCATCGAAGTCAATTAGATGATGATCCGGCGGGTATGTGCTCTGTCTGTGCTGCATGGCGGCCATCGCTGCCACATTAGGTGCCTGACGAGAAGGAGCTGCCACCTGGTTACCATGATAGCCACAGCTGTGTGGCACTGTTGCCGTTGTTGGTTTGCCAATGCTGGCATACATGTTGGCATTACCATGCTCGGCATTGGCATAACCATCGAGGGGCGTGGCATATTGGGCATTCAATTGGCTGGAGATATTATAGGGAAGTGGATAACGATTGCCAGGCGCATTGTAGGCACCTGCCACAGCCGCATAGGAAGCTGTGCTGCCCATGCTAAGGCCATCGAGGCAATCATATGGTGCTTCATACAGATGTCCATGTGGATGCAGTGCATTGTAATCCTTGGGATGCTGTTCAAACGAATGACGATGTGGCAGCGTCGCATGCGGTTCCTGATAATGCTCCAGGCTACGTGAATGTGTCATCAATGCTGCCGTCGGCTGTTGATACATGCAATTGAGATTCGTGGGCGGGCCGGCGGGCTGTTGATTGGCGGAGTGAAGCACGGCACAGCTATTGGGATTGTTATTACTATGGCCATGTAGTGCACAGGCAGCCGGCATGGCGGGCTTCTCCGTAACGCAGTTGTCACAACGATTGGGCGTCAGATTGCTGTATGTGTTCTCCGACGTGTTCAGCAGCTGTTGCTCCTTGCGCAAACGTTTCTCGTGCAGTCGATGGGCCATATCCTCGATGGTCTGCGTTATGCCACCCACATGTCGTTCCCGATAATGGAAAATGTCCTGCCAACTGCAGCTAAAGCCGTTGGCATTCAGTCCCGCATGAATATGCTTCATTATCTGGCACTCCACATAGGCGGACATCGCATCGCGCGAGACATTCGTCACCTGATCCGGACAAATGGGTCCATCCAGTACAAACGTATCCTCGGCAATGCGATGATAGCCCATCGCCAACAACAACTTATCGGCATCTATCAAATTAGATTCAACTTCATGCTGATATGAGCCAGAGTAAGTCTACAATGAGACGGAGAGGAACAAACAACAAACTGATGTACATCTTTCAAATGAAAGCGAGTAAACTATTCACTCACCTTCAATACTCGAAATTCCTTGCGCCAGGGCTTGGTGAACAGATTGTTAGCGTACTGACTGATGGCCTCGAAGCCAACGATTGCATTCTGCGCCGTAAAGTCTTTTAACCCGCAAACTGTATTCCGCAGCACGTGTGCCGTTTCCGGCAGGAAGAACTTGCGATCATGGGACGCCAGTGAAAGGAATTTCTTCAGACATCCTGGAAATTCGATTAGATATAATTTAGAAAATTAAACGAAAAGTGAGAAAAACTGTTATTGCTCAGTTACCTTCTAGCTTCTTGCGCTCCTCGAGCTTATTGATGCTCTCCTCCGTTTCGAGGAATGTCCAGTGGCTGTGCAATATCTCCTGCCAAAGATCTTGCTGTATATCGTAGGGTACAAAGTTCGACATGTTGGCGTGGCGTGACATGCAGCAACGCCAAGGACTCTCATTCAATGTAGTTGCGGCTCCTGCGAGTGAGAGAGACAGAGATAGAGAGAATGAAAGAGGCTATAAATGTATTCAAGGCTGCATCTTTGAATCTGTCTATTGATTTTTAAAACAATGTTCCAAATAGATGACGATTACGAGAGTACATAGCGCTGAGAAGAAGGCGGAGAAAGGAGCACAAGCAATTTGCCAATTCAAGAGCATACCAAGTGCATAGAGAAAGACAGAGGGAGAGAGAGGGAATCTGCCCAAATAGCAGGCGACTTGGCATATGAATCAGCTATAGAACACCACAATCCGGCATGACGCACATTTAGCTATCAGGCACCACTACACAAAAACACACACACGCATACAGATGTATACCCAAGTGGTATGCACATACAAATGTACTCATATATTTAACAACAACAACAACAACAACAATGTCCACCAACTGATAGAGTAAACAATGGCAACATGTTTGTTAGTTGTTGTTGCTGCCTTTAGCCATCGACAGCCGCATCGATAATGACTGTTAGTTAAGACTTATCAAAGTCATTGCTTCCACCCACCAGACCGTGCCATACCATACCAGAGACCATATCAGCTGAGGACCGGCAATCTCTGATTATAGTTATATAGCTGGGCAAATCAATAAACAATATATTTGCTTAATTCTTAATATGAATCATAATTTGTGCATAAAGAAAACATTTACACGCTTAACGGCTTAGCGAAAGTATTCATTATTATTATTATTATTATTGTTATTAATATTAATATTAATTTTTGAAATGCCATCACGCTGATTCATCGTCACATTTATTCTTTGTCATTTTGTACTTCGCATGAAATACCCTACCTTGTTCTATACAATTACTTTTTTTTTATTCGGGGAAACCCCAATTTATTGACAGTGTACTGCATAGAATATTTACAGTTTCTTTGAAAGGGTTTTTGCAAGTGATACCCTATACTTCTCTAAAAGAAAACATTTATATTCTAATGCTCAACTCAATTGTCAGTTATTACATAAGCATTTCTTAATTCCATATCTTTTTACAGGGTATTTTTGTATTGTGTGTTGCAAGCCCTTAAAGCTGCTGCAAAGCAGCTAACTGTTTTAAAAGTTTATTAGTCATTCGCTGACTGCACAGAACGATCTGCATATACATATATACATACATATTTCTACATTCATTTTATTCGCATATCAGCCAACTGGCGTCTTGGCCATTTTGCCATTTGGTAAGCTCGTAAAACTGGCGCTGCACTTTGTCGTTGTGACAAATTCAATTTAAAGCTCGGATGGCTGGACAGACTGTGCTATGCTGTGCTTTGCTATCGAATAAGGAGGAAGGGGATAGGGATGGGCTTTTGGCGCCAGAACGCCATGGAATTATAAACCTTGGTGGAAATCTTATTAGCCTTGGTAGCTGTCCTGCTGCAAGGGATTTTCATGACAAAAGAGCAGAAAAAAATAAACGAAATTTTAAAGGTAATGAGAGCGACAAAATTGTGGTGGTGGAGGGGGCAGGATGAACCTCCTGTTCATTGTGTACCTCGCCTTGTCCAGTTGCCGGTGAAATTTTAATTAAATGAAGCCATAAAGTTGAAAAATCATTGGACTTTGTGCAGTGCAGTGCATCTCAAAGTTTACTGTACATTTAATAAGCCGTCGACGACAAACAATTGCAACTTTTAATTTACATATTTTATGAGGCCAAAGCAAAGTGCATGGGAGCTGCATGAAACGTGAGATGGATAAACAAAGTAAGCAACAAGCTGAAAGCTATAGAAAGTGACCGGTTTAAGATGGAGAGAGAGCGAGAAAGAGAATGACAGTAAGGGAGCCACCGGTGAAGGTGTAAAAGCACAACAACAGCAAAATGCAGTGAAAAAGTAAAAAGCATAAGTAGAAAACAAAAGCCTTTGAAGTTTACACTGTAAGCCAGGCCAGGTGAAGCCGCTGCAAAACAGTAACAAAGCGAACAAGAACAACAACATCAACAACAACAACAGCAGCAGCTGAAGAAAAAAATCAATAATAACTAAATGAAGTGCAAAACGAGCACACAACAACAAAACACTACACATACATACAAACACAATAGCTTGATCGGTAAGAAAGCTTGTAAGTCACGTACAACTGCTCCCTCTCTCGCTCACGCTCTTGCTCTCTAGCCCTCTCACTTTAAGTCTCAGCGCCTGAGCTTTTTCAATGTAGAATATATTAAAGTAATGCAGTTGCGTAAATATAAAGAAAACAACAAAAACTACGCTAAGTCGGGTAAGGGGGAAACGAAAGCAACGCAACGCGAGCTTTAACTGCGCCGTTAGCCGTAGATAATGTTGTTGTTTCCACATGCTAGCGTAAATGAATGTTAATTAAAGAGCCTTCATTGACATTGACGGCATTTATACAGAAAATCGTTGCTTATTAGGTAAATTTTAGAGAAATCACATTAAAATTACATTGTACTTGACAACTTTTGAGAATATTGGCCATTTATTGATTTTGGCATTATGAACGTAATACATGCATATAGGCATGTTTGTATATGTGTCTGTGTGTGTGTGTGTGCGTTCCCGTTGTGGCCTTAACTTGTATTTAAAGTGCTTTATGCTTCAATCTAGTTGTGAGGCACTTGGCGCAACAGTTTAAAGCAGTTTTCTTGGCAAGGTGACAAAAATTGAGTCTCCCTGTCCGCGTTCATGTGTGTGTGTGAGTGTGTACCGTTAGTTCACAGCCGGCAAAGTGTGCGGCAGGGTGTTCTAATTCTTATTTTCAGCCTATCGCTTGCATTACTAAATTTAGCAAGACACGAACATACACACATAAGCACACAGTAGGGCAACAGCAACACGACAATAAGCTTATCCATAAACGCAATTAACCGGAAATAAACTTACAGAAATTCCTCATCATCGTTGCTTTCGCTGTTGTTGTTATTGCGGTTGTTATTGTTGTTACTGCTGAGTTTATTAATGCTCTGCATCTGCATCGCTGTTAAAGTCAACACACTGTCAAATAAAGTTACCGAATTTAATGCGTTTTTGGCGTGGGTGGTTAAACGACTATTTTTAGCACAGTTGCCGACCTTTTTGGTCGTTTTCGACGTACGAACAAGCTGAAAACAGCGAACGGAATGCTTCCGCTTGTTGTTATTGTTTCAATAGCAGCTGCAGAATTATCGATAGCGATTGCCTGCCAACGACTATGGACAGCAGCATAAGTTTCATTAACTTTAACAACAATTGCAAAAAAGCATTAAGTCTCGTACATTATTTAACTTTTGTTTGCATATATTATTACACGCACCTTTTCTTTATTATTTATCATGCGCTGCTTTGTGGTCGTGTCATTTTCACATCACAACTAAACTGCGTCAGTTGACAGCACTGACTTCACGTTCCTTTTCAACACTGCAGCTATCAATTAGAGTTATCGATTAATAACCGATTATACTCAACGAGGGCTGCAGTTGCAACACGCGCTCTTACTAAACGTAAACACGAAATGAGTGTGGATCTAGGATTTGCTGAGAAGCCTACAAATGCCGCATGGCTAAGCAATCGCTACTTCCCCAGCAAATTGGGAGGCCGACCTGCTTGGTTAGAGTTGGAAGCCCTGCCGACAACAGCTCAGCTGCAGTGTCAGAAGTGTCAAGCACAAAAAGCGTTCCTCTGTCAATTATATGCAGCCTACGAGGATGAGTTCAATTTCCATCGCAGCATTTACGTGTTTGTGTGTCGAAATGCTGATTGCCAGCAGTCCAACAAGGCTGAGTATGTAGTATTTAGAATATATATAGAGTATCTGCTCACGGTTCTTAATGTGTTCTACAGGAACTTCACAGTGTTGCGCTCGCAGTTACCCTTGAAAAACAAGTTCTACTCGGAGCAGGAGCCTTCAGAGGATGGTGATCCCTTAGTATGAACAAAATGCTTTAAAATGTACATCGAAATTTTAACTTAACTTTGTCATTATTCACGTAGCCAGCTATACCCAGTCCGAAGAAATTATGCGCCGCCTGCGGCTGCTTTGCCCCGCACGCTTGCAGCCGCTGCAAAAAGATGAACTACTGCTCTGCAGGACACCAGCGAGCACACTGGAAGCAACACAAGCCAAACTGTGATGCCTCTAAACCAATCCCTGTTTCTGTTACACTGCCAGAAGTTGTATTTCCCGAATATGAAATCGTTATGGAACGTGATCCTACAAAAGAAACGGCTGACGAAGTTGAGAAGGATGAAGAGACATGTCTGGCGGAATATGAGCAACTCTCAGCTAGCGGCAAAACGGGTGCACTCAGCGATGTGTCCGAAAAGGAACTGGATAAATACTTTGGCAATGCAGAAGAAACCGAGGACAAATCCTTCACACAGTTCAAGAAGCGAACGGCAGCTGAACCCGACCAGATTGTGCGTTACAAACGCGGCGGTGAACCATTATGGATAGCCAACACTGCGAATACCATTGAGAGTCAGCTACAGGAGCTGCCCAGCTGCAGGCACTGTGATGGTCCGCTGCAGTTTGAGTTCCAGTTGATGCCACAAATGCTGGTGCTGCTCAAGGAGGACAGCTTGGACTGGGGCGTTGTGGCAGTGTACACCTGTTCCCAGAGTTGTAGAATTAACGGTTATGCGGAGGAGCATGTAATCAAACAAGATATCATTGGAGGACAGGGACAGCACTGATGTGTATACAAATCAATTTTATTTGTAAATGACGAAACAAATTAAAGAAAAAAAAATACGTCGACAAGCTAAGACAGAGTTAGTTAATGATTAGGATCGATATGAACACGAATTGAGATAGCATTAATGCTATTTCAGTTTCATAATGGGAAAATAGCTATGCTTGGAGAAATCAAATTCCGGCTGACGTTTCACTTCCTTCTGATGTCCCCGAGCGAGCACATTCATTACCACAAAGTTCGTACGCGCAATTTGCAGCAGATCCAAAATCTACAAAGGAAAAACTCATGTGGTACACAGAAAGTAACATCAGTGAATGATTGGTTACTTACCTCCTGATCTGGATTCTGTATGCTCTCGAGCACATTACGCGCCTGATCGAAATGCTTGGCAGCAAAGCTATACAATTCCTCGACGCTGTTGAGCATCATGTGATCGCGTATGTTCTTGAATTCGCCATAGGAGACGGGTGGTGGACTGGTGAGTGGCACAAATGGTGCAAAGCGTCGATTGTAGCGTATCTCCTCATTATCGAACTTGGACATGGGCAGACGCACGCGTCCATCTTTGGTTAATGCGCCCATGGCTTTGTACATGCCGCCACACAAGCTGAGCAGAGCGTGGTAGTAAATGATCTCCTGGCGATAGGGACGTTGCTGTTTCTTGTTCTTTTTGGGCTTGGCAGCCTTACGATTCTTGCCGCCAGCACCACCTCCACTGCCATTAACCTGAATTCTGCTCTGATGCTCTGCGTATTCCTCCTGGGCCAACAAGATGTTCTCGGTACGTGTAAGCGCTGACACCAGGAATCCCACTAAGAACTCATAGGGATACCAGTATATGTACAGAAACTCATGGACAGCATACAGCTCCAGTTCGAAACCGGACATCAGGTAAATGAGCATAGCACGGAAGCAATTGTACAGCACCCAGGTGGAGAAATGTGTGCTGTGTTTCAGCGCCGTTGCATGCAACTCGTTGCCCTCCATGGCACGCTCATTAGCCAGCTGATTCATCAGTGAGTCCAGGCGTACTGCATCCACCTGAAGTGGATCAAAGTTTTCGATAAGATGCGCCAGCTTATCACGTTGCCTTGCCCGATTAAAGCCGCACAATCTTATGAACTGATTAAAGGTATTCATGTTGATGCAATAGCGAAAGAACGTTTCCAAATGCTGCTGCACCTTAGGATCACTGGCCACTGGATGTTTCAAATTCAGCACAGGTGGCGAATTGAAAGCCTGCACCGAATGCCGCAAGAATTGTTTCATTGACTGTTTGCCATGGGCCAGACGTATGCTATAACTGAACAGGTTTTGAAGAACGCTGCGCGAAAGGATGCAGTGTCCAGACTTGCGGCTATATTCGATAAAGAAGTTCTACACAGAGAGAATAGATACTATAAATTGTGAATATATATAACCACCAGTTGATGCCTACCAGTGCAGAGTAGTAATCCTTATAGCGTATCACTTTGCAGGCGTACTTGAAACGTGCGACCATCTCCTCCAGAAATTGATAGCTGGCGGGTCTTTCACGTATCTTAATGCTGCGCGGAAATGTCGGTGGTTGACTGCGATCGTGGATGCGCGGCGAAAAACCCATGGGATTAGGTGCCTCAGCTGTAATTAGGAATCAACATTCAATATCAAACTGTCATTTATATGGTAAGCATACTTACAACCATCCACGGGCTGTGTGCCACGTTCGATGGTGCGTTTTATTAACGGCAGTAACTCGGAGGCCACATTCAGATTCTTATAAATCTCATTAACTGCCTCCTCGGCGCTCTCAGCACTCGCCATTAGCTCGACTTGGTAGATGGCCTGAAACAGATGGCGCATAAAGCGTAATCTATGCACCACAGCCATTAGACTTTGATCCTCATTTTGTGGCAGCTGCTTGCACTTGCGCACCAGCTCATCCTCCACATCCTTTAATAGCCCGGCAATGGTCGAGGGTTGTGCTTTCTCCGCTGCCAGCAGCGCTGAATTGCCGTATAATTGAAAGTCCTCTTCTTCGTTAACTGCTGCTAAGATAATGATATTTTTAATCACCACAATGAGATTACGCACAGCGATGCAGAAGACGCGCAGTGCTTTGTCCTGAATTTGCGAAGGGGCATGAAGATAGAGGCACGTGAATAACACTTGATCCATGGAGTTGCCCTCCAGCCAGGACACCAAGCAGGCAAACAGTGCATCGAAGACGCCAATCAGTTCCGCAGGCTCCAAACCGTCCAGCTTAATGGCTCCCATCTTAAAGAAAACAGTGAAAGAAGTTAGCTACTCTTAGTCAGTGAAACAAGAACTTACTGCAACAGCGGCCTCAAATGAGGGTGGTGGCAAATCGAACTTATCAAAGCCCATCCCCACATCCATTTTGGGATCCATTATCTCAATTGCCGACATGGCCTCGAATAATCCGAAGAGCATATCCTGTGCCAGCTCGCCGGGTAACAGTTCTTCGCAAGCCTCGTGGAATTCCTTGGTTACATCCACCCAGCCATGTATTGGATATTGTGTAATGTCCTCAGCGGCACTGCCGCCTCGTATTGCACGCTGTACATCATTGTCAGCGAAGCCACATTCGCTCATGCTCCACTCATCCTGGTCATTGCTATTGCTCTCCCTTTCCCGCTCCAATTCTCTCTGCTCAGCTGTCGTTCTCATTGCTGCAACAGAAGCTGAGGCAGCAGCAGCGGCTGCAGCGGCGGCGGCTGCTGCTGCTGCGGCGGTTGCTGCCTGAAAATCCGTAGGCTGCTCGCTTGTGTAGGTTCCTTGCATTGTCCCTTATCGACCGCTACTTGATGAGCAGTTGCTTTTGTCAATTATTTGTTAAGCAATTTTTTGTACGATTTTGACGTGCATCTAAGATTTGTACTAGTGTTGAACAATACATTAACAATCGCACAGCATTTATTCAACTCAATAGGGCAACACTGCGTGAGTTTGGCGCCAAGCACATAACAAATTGAATTATCACACAAATCGAAATTGATGAATGAAAAAGCTTGCTTTGTTTGGTTTTGATATTATAACTGAATCAGTACATCAGATTTTGTTGTTGCAAGTATAGAACATTTTTTATAAGTTAATGATGTGCAGTTAAGATTTGCGTAAATGTTAAGCAATTCATCGAATATTGAATAGCAATTAATCAGCTCAGTAGGGCAACACTGCAAGAGCTTAGCGCCAAATTGAATTATCAACGAAATCGTAAGAAATGTATAACATAAGCAAGCTTTGTAAAAAAGAATATCGTGTTTTGTTTTGATTTTCTGATTGAATCAGCTTATCTGATTGTGTCATTGTAAACCTATTAATGAAACAGAAACATAAATATGCGAAAATATGATACTTTGTATTAGGTAACAATGGCTCTTTACACCTTGAGGAATTTTCATTAAGAAGAGTTTACGATGGCTTTGTCAATACAGCAGTGTCATTTTTATGCTGACGATGTGTCGAACTGTTGAATTATTTCACTGCTGGTTAAATGATAAGAAATAAACATTGCGTTCGTTATTCGTTGTACATATATTTGCTTACTTATTCTTATCACAATTGGTCTATATATTTACATAAGAACAACTGTTAGCCCGAAATGCACTCATATATAGTTGGGGAAACGACGAAAGTTGTCTTATCAACTGCCCTCAACTGTTATCGGTCGTGCTCCATTTTGAGTGGAAGCAAAAAGCTCGCTCAGCTTGTCAACCGCTTTTTACTCTCCGCTGACGCCGACGATTCTGAGCCGGAGCGCTTTCTATGACCCCTCCCTATCAGATGTCTCCATCAGACATTTTGGGGTTGTCCGTGTAGAGCCGTAGAGCCGTGTATTGCCGTGTTGAGTGTGTTTCAAATATGCCCAAATAACGACAAAATTGAGTGGAAAAGCGTCATTTTCACCAACACGAGGGGTTGAATTGGTTTGTTTACAACAATTCGGTTTCAGTATCAAATGCGTTGCCCTCGTGGTTAATACGTGCTAACGGTCAACCGCTAAAATAAGTACTATAATAAAAAAAAAGCAGGGCGGACTATTCAAAGAATAGCCAAGCATATTGCACGCCACACAAGAGGAAATAAATACGAGAAACTAGAACAAGAGCAATTTGAACGGAAGGAGACGAACATTAATAACCATTTATTAGCCAAGTAAGTTCTTCAGTTTCTTTTAGTTCATTTTTCTATTTTCTATTTTCAATTTTTTTAATTTATGTATTTAGATTATAAGGGTAAAGTTCTGATTTGTATTTCAATGAATGCTTTTTGTTGCGACTCTTTGACAATTTGTTAGATTTAGCGCCAAGTTTTATAAAAACAAAACAAATATATATATAAAGACACAAATATATATGTATTTGTATATATATATTTATATATATATGCATAGCTGTATATATATATATATTTAGAGTCTAGTGTGTTTCAAAAACGACCACAACTTAATTAAATGTGGCCAAAATATAAATATACACAACACACAATGGCAAAATGACGGGACTTTTTGGCAAGCGACCAAATCAAATTATAAAAAATTGTCTGACCCTATAAATACAACAACGTCTGCGAATATATGCATAAGAAAATATTTATTTAAATAATACTTCAGCATTAAATACAGCCAAAAGACGGAAGAACAAATATTAACAAATTTTGTATTTCAAATGTAAAACTTCGAAATTGTTTTCGAAATTAAATTCGGTTGCATTTCAAGTTTTCAACAAGTTTAAATTCATAATACAATTTACACAAATTACTCAATTTCTACTTTACTATCTATATAGTTCCTAGATAACGAAAGTATCATTAGATGTTTGTGTAGTTTTTATGGTGCCCAAGAGCGTTTGGTAATTATAAAGTGTTATCAGTTAGAAATGGAAAAAAACCAAGAGATAATAAACCATTTTAAGCAAACAAAACTAATTTATTATCATTAAATTAGTAAGAACAGAATGAAGACTGAAATTTCTTTAATAAACATATTCTAATCTTTTATTTATGTATTACTTTGATAGAGAAGCATTGCTGTTAGATGTTTGTGTTGTCTTCATGTGGATTTTGGATTATAATTATAAACTCTTATCAGTTGGCATAGAAAAAAAAAGAAACAATAAAAAAACGTACGATCAGCGCATGTTTCACAGTGATAACAAACAGTTGATAAACAATTTGCTAGAATTAAATTTCAATTTGTCGTGACAATTGACCAAATTATTATTGTGTAGACGAGAGGGGAGGCGTGCCACAAAGAAGGACGCAGTGTCCTGGCCATAAAATGTGTGATTACAAAATGTTGCAACAAAACCAACAAAACAAGTGTTCAAACCACACAAAGGAAAATCCGCACGTACGCGGTAAAAGCAATGAAAATCACAGTCTGCAAAAACTTACAAAGCACAACCACACACATACACACACACACGCACACACACACACACACACGCACGCACTCTACCCTATGCTCTAACCTCCTTTACTCACTGTCTGCCCTCTCTGCTAGTTCAGACACACAACCGAAACACGCATGGCATTTATTTCAATTGATTTGAAAAGAAGAAATTCCAGATGCCAAGTCCAAGTTCAGTTAGCCAGACTTGACTTGACTTGAGTTAACGTTACGTATACGCCCCCTATTACCCATCACATTTTCTTTCGCTTTGCTCTTGCTGTTTCTTATTTTATTTTATTTTTTTTTTATACTTATTTCTGTATCGATTTGATTGGATTTGATGTTACGAGTTTGTTGTGTTTTACACGCTTCAATAAAGTTGGCCTGCGCTTAATACGAATCCTGTTTTGTCCATTGCCTTCTTCTGCTTTGCCCTCTTCTTCTGTGTCCCCTTTTGGCCCCACGAAGCAAAGTTAATTGAATTCAAACAAATGACTGACCGCGAGGGCAACTGTTCTGAAGGCTGTGTGTGTGTGTGTGTGTGTTGTGTGTGCGTGCTTGCTACAAATAAATTGCAGTCATCAGAATTGGTAGCTTTGCTTGGCAGCGTCTTTAAGGCAACTAAGCCATAATTAGCCTCGAGTGTGAGACGTCGAAAGCTGGATATTGTTTCATATTTTTGATAAGTAAAAAAAATATGAAAAGATATTTAAAGTAGTTAATTCTACTTTTAAATAATGTTAATGATTGCTAGGTTTTCTTGATTCAATTTAATCAACAAAATATGCAGCAGCCGCAATGGAAAAGCATTTGCTCCGCAATTAAATAAATGAGTCTGCATATATATACATATATGTACATTTATTGGATTGCTTTTTGCTGTTTCTTTGTGCTGCGGAAAGGGGGAAAAGAGAGAAAGGTGCTTTATAAATGCCTTTAGTGAATATATTGCCGGTATTTTGTTTGTTTTTCGCAACGGAGCAACGGTTTAGGCCTGGCTAAGGACAATTAATGAGGACTCAACTGATAATCCAACTGCTAAGCGCATTTGGCTGAAACCAATTAAGTTAAAATGTTTAACAATTCAGTGGCACTTCAATGTGCTCTCAAAGCCGGCAACATAGCAAACTCCTGCTGCTCCTTTTTGACTGAAGATGGAAACATAACAAGGACAATAAAAACACATCAAAATCAATCTGTCAACAAAAGACAGCTCCCTGTTGTTGTCTGCCAAGTGCTGTCAACAGGGCCCCACTCTCTCTCTCTCTCTCTCTCTCTCTCTCTCTCTCTCTCTCTCTCGCTCTCTGCCCCGAGGGGGAGTCAGCTCCCCAGCGAGAAGCTGACTCATTGAATTTTCAAGTATTTAAATGCAAAAATATACTTTGCATATTGTATAAAGGCGGGTTGGGATGGTACGCTGAGCAGCTGAGTCTCTTTAGATGCCATTATCATTAGCACACCGTCATCAACATCATTATCATCATAATCATCGTCAACAGCATCATTATCATCAACTGTGTCAAAGGAAACAGCATGCCGGATCTCATTTTATTACAAGAGGAAAAGCAAACAGCAAAATGGCGCCAACATTGTGTGTTAGCCAGTAACAGGCAACACAAATGGCAACAGCAACTGGCAACTGGCAACTGGCAACTGTTATAATAGTAGTAGAGCACAAGCCAGAGAATCTGTGCCCAGAGGCAGCTTGTTGCCGCTGCAATTCAACCAAGCGAATCATCATTATCATCATAAAACATCATCAGCATGTTGAAGCCTGGCTGGCTTCCTGCCAACAATTTAGCTGCTGTCTGTTTGCTTTTGGGCCATGTTTGTGTGAGTGGGTGGTGTGTAGGGAGATTGGCGCACGCGGCGTATGCGTATTGTTCTCGTTGTCAGCGGTTGTTGCAGCAACAGCATCCGTGCGAGGCTTAAGAGTCGCCCCAGTGGGGCTGGCAATATGCTGCCAGATTAGCTATAGTCTGTATAAAGCAGCAACAACAAGTGCAATGACTATAACAACTGCAACAACAACAAGGACATTGACAATGACTACAAACAACGCCAACAGATTTCAGCGCATACATTGCCATGTGCCATGTGGCATATGTAAAGAATTATCTTGCATTTTGCAGCATTTCATTTTAATTGAGCTTTAAGCTCTTTACTTTCCATTTCCACTTCCATCTCCATTTCCCATTTTCCATTTCCCACATTGCTGTTGCTGTTGTTGCTGTTGCATCTTTTCATTTGCATTTTAAGCCAACAGTTCTCTTGCTACGGCATCCTCCGCT